>OY992877.1:216711775-216784275 GCA_963921405.1 Cepaea hortensis | reverse complement strand
TTCCCTCCCTCTCCGCTGTCCTACTTCCCCCTCCTCACCGTATCGTCGAGTGCAAGGGTACGACAGACTGATACAGCTCACTTCCTAGGTCAATGCAACAAAATACGCCTACAAGCTCTGCCACGACCCAGCCAACCCAGCTGAGAATAATTACCTGGCATTCGAGGCAAAATATCTACACATCTATACCTTACAGTTCTTCTTCTTCTTCTTCTTCTTCTTCTTCTTCTTCTTCTTCTTCTTCTTCTTCTTCTTCTTCTTCTTCTTCTTCTTCTTCTTCTTCTTCTTGTTCTTCTTGTTCTTCTTGTTCTTCTTCTTCTTCTTCTTCTTTTTCTTCTTCTTCTTCTTCTTCTTCTTCTTCTTCTTCTTCTTCTTCTTCTTCTTCTTCTTCTTCTTCTTCTTCTTCTAATCTTCTGCTCCATTTACTTCTTCTTTGTCTCCGTCCTTCCTTCTCGTCCTCCTCCATATCGTCTTATTCTTGGTCATCTTTTTTTTTTTTTTGGGGGGGGGGGCATTTTATAAAATCCTCCTCTTCTTCACACACACCCACCAACTCACCCCCACCCCCCCCCCCTTCCACACACACAGTTCTTGTGTGTCTGGATTATATTGTGCGGTGCTGTGTCCTGACCAGGAAACGTCTGAATATACGTCCGTGAAGATATGAAGTTCCGTGAAGATATGAAGTTCCGTGAAGATATGAATGCGGTTGTTGTACACAGTGAGCAACTGGGGTTAGAATTAAATTGTAAGAAGACACAGGTTATGGTCGTCACTAGGAAGAATGAAATACCACAATGTAATATACAAGTAAATGGGAATATTCTTCAACAAGTGAATCGGTACAATTATATCGGAACAGTCATAACATCTGATGGGAGATGCCTTGAAGAGATTAGAACAAGAATCGCCAAGGCGAAAGTAGCCTTTAGCAAGATCAAAAACATACTGACCAATAAAAAGATGTCAATTAAAACGTTGTAACGAGAAAAAGAATGTTATGAGAAGAAATGGATTGGAGAACTTAGTGACAACTGGCAAGATCGAAGGGAACAGACCAAGAGGAAGACCGAGAGTAAAATATCTGGATGGCTTGGCCACATGGCATGGACGAGACAGGAACACTGAGTTGATCCACGACTCTGGTGATCGAGTGAAATGGCGAGTCATGACCGCCCTCGCTTTCCTGCATGGCACATGATTGATTGATTGATTGAATATATGAAGTTCCGTGAAGCTGTGAATTTCCGTGAAGCTGTGAAGTTCCGTGAAGCTGTGAAGTTCCGTGAAGATGTGAAGTTCCGTGAAGCTGTGAAGTTCTGTGAAGCTGTGAAGTTCCGTGAAGCTGTGAAGTTCTGTGAAGCTGTGAAGTTCCGTGAAGCTGTGAAGTTCCGTTAAGCTGTGAAGTTCCGTGAAGATGTGAAGTTCCGTGAAGCTGTGAAGTTCCATGAAGATGTGAATTTCAGTGAAGCTGTGAAGTTCTGTGAAGCTGTGAAGTTCCGTGAAGCTGTGAAGTTCCGTGAAGCTGTGATGTTCCGTGAAGCTGTGAAGTTCCGTGAAGATATGAAGTCCCGCTACCAGTCTACTTCACCCCTCCAGTTTCTGGAATGAAGAGAGGAAGGAGCAGCCTGCAATACAAATGATGTTACGGTGATAGTATGCTTCAGGCAGTTGTTACGTGAAAAATTCTCTCCCAGGGAACGGTATGGCCTGCATTAAGGAGACGACATTTGATACCAAGGGGGAGATATGTGACTCGTATCAAAGAGAGACAGTGCCAGCCATATGACAACTGACAGGGGACACTACTTGTTGCTGAGATTGTAAGAGAGGGCACGTGGAACAGCAGGCCGCCCGGGGTATTGACGCCTAGGGGCATAGGTCGATGGACATAACTGCAGGCAGACAGCAGGCCACCCGGGGTGTCGACATGTGTTAGCTTGATGGACATACCTGCAGGCAGACATTAGGCCACCCGGGGTGTCGACATATGTTAGCTTGATGGGCATACCTGTAGGCAGACATTAGGCCACCCGGGGTGTCGACATATGTTAGCTTGATGGACATAACTGCAGGCAGACAGCAGGCCACCCGGGGTGTCGACATGTGTTAGCTTGATGGACATACCTGCAGGCAGACATTAGGCCACCCGGGGTGTCGACATATGTTAGCTTGATGGGCATACCTGTAGGCAGACATTAGGCCACCCGGGGTGTCGACATATGTTAGCTTGATGGACATACCTGCAGGCAGACATTAGGCCACCCGGGGTGTCGACATATGTTAGCTTGATGGACATAACTGCAGGCAGACAGCAGGCCACCCGGGGTGTCGACATGTGTTAGCTTGATGGACATACCTGCAGGCAGACATTAGGCCACCCGGGGTGTCGACATATGTTAGCTTGATGGACATACCTGTAGACAGACAGTAGGCCGCCCGGGGTGTCGACATATGTTAGCTTGATGGACATACCTGTAGGCAGACATTAGGCCACCTGGGGTGTCGACATATGTTAGCTTGATGGACATACCTGCAGGCAGACATTAGGCCACCCGGGGTGTCGACATATGTTAGCTTGATGGACATACCTGTAGGCAGACATTAGGCCACCTGGGGTGTCGACATATGTTAGCTTGATGGACATACCTGTAGGCAGACATTAGGCCACCCGGGGTGTCGACATATGTTAGCTTGATGGACATACCTGTAGGCAGACATTAGGCCACCCGGGGTGTCGACATATGTTAGCTTGATGGACATACCTGTAGGCAGACATTAGGCCGCCCGGGGTGTCGACATATGTTAGCTTGATGGACATACCTGCAGGCAGACATTAGGCCGCCCGGGGTGTCGACATATGTTAGCTTGATGGACATACCTGTAGGCAGACATTAGGCCACCCGGGGTGTCGACATATGTTAGCTTGATGGACATACCTGTAGGCAGACAGTAGGCCGCCCGGGGTGTCGACATATGTTAGCTTGATGGACATACCTACAGGCAGACATTAGGCCACCCGGGGTGTCGACATATGTTAGCTTGATGGACATACCTGTAGGCAGACATTAGGCCACCCGGGGTGTCGACATATGTTAGCTTGATGGACATACCTGTAGGCAGACATTAGGCCACCCGGGGTGTCGACATATGTTAGCTTGATGGACATACCTGTAGGCAGACATTAGGCCACCCGGGGTGTCGACATATGTTAGCTTGATGGACATACCTGTAGGCAGACATTAGGCCACCCGGGGTGTCGACATATGTTAGCTTGATGGACATACCTGTAGGCAGACATTAGGCCACCCGGGGTGTCGACATATGTTAGCTTGATGGACATACCTGTAGACAGATAGTAGGCCGCCCGGGGTGTCGACATATGTTAGCTTGATGGACATACCTGTAGGCAGACATTAGGCCACCCGGGGTGTCGACATATGTTAGCTTGATGGACATACCTGTAGGCAGACATTAGGCCACCCGGGGTGTCGACATATGTTAGCTTGATGGACATACCTACAGGCAGCCGGGGTGTCGACATATGTTAGCTTGATGGACATACCTGTAGGCAGACATTAGGCCACCCGGGGTGTCGACATACCGGGGTGTCGACATATGTTAGCTTGATGGACATACCTGCAGGCAGACATTAGGCCGCCCGGGGTGTCGACATATGTTAGCTTGATGGACATACCTGCAGGCAGACATTAGGCCGCCCGGGGTGTCGACATATGTTAGCTTGATGGACATACCTGCAGGCAGACATTAGGCCACCCGGGGTGTCGACATATGTTAGCTTGATGGACATACCTGTAGGCAGACATTAGGCCACCAGGGGTGTCGACATATGTTAGCTTGATGGGCATACCTGTAGGCAGACATTAGGCCATCCGGGGTGTCGACATATGTTAGCTTGATGGACATACCTGTAGGCAGACATTAGGCCACCCGGGGTGTCGACATATGTTAGCTTGATGGACATACCTACAGGCAGACATTAGGCCACCCGGGGTGTCGACATATGTTAGCTTGATGGACATACCTGTAGGCAGACATTAGGCCACCCGGGGTGTCGACATATGTTAGCTTGATGGACATACCTACAGGCAGACATTAGGCCACCCGGGGTGTCGACATATGTTAGCTTGATGGACATACCTGCAGGCAGACATTAGGCCATCCGGGGTGTCGACATATGTTAGCTTGATGGACATACCTGTAGGCAGACATTAGGCCACCCGGGGTGTCGACATATGTTAGCTTGATGGACATACCTACAGGCAGACATTAGGCCACCCGGGGTGTCGACATATGTTAGCTTGATGGACATACCTGCAGGCAGACATTAGGCCATCCGGGGTGTCGACATATGTTAGCTTGATGGACATACCTGTAGGCAGACATTAGGCCACCCGGGGTGTCGACATATGTTAGCTTGATGGACATACCTACAGGCAGACATTAGGCCACCCGGGGTGTCGACATATGTTAGCTTGATGGACATACCTGTAGGCAGACATTAGGCCACCAGGGGTGTCGACATATGTTAGCTTGATGGGCATACCTGTAGGCAGACATTAGGCCATCCGGGGTGTCGACATATGTTAGCTTGATGGACATACCTGTAGGCAGACATTAGGCCACCCGGGGTGTCGACATATGTTAGCTTGATGGACATACCTACAGGCAGACATTAGGCCACCCGGGGTGTCAACATATGTTAGCTTGATGGACATACCTGTAGGCAGACATTAGGCCACCCGGGGTGTCGACATATGTTAGCTTGATGGACATACCTACAGGCAGACATTAGGCCACCCGGGGTGTCGACATATGTTAGCTTGATGGACATACCTGCAGGCAGACATTAGGCCATCCGGGGTGTCGACATATGTTAGCTTGATGGACATACCTGTAGGCAGACATTAGGCCACCCGGGGTGTCGACATATGTTAGCTTGATGGACATACCTACAGGCAGACATTAGGCCACCCGGGGTGTCGACATATGTTAGCTTGATGGACATACCTGCAGGCAGACATTAGGCCATCCGGGGTGTCGACATATGTTAGCTTGATGGACATACCTGTAGGCAGACATTAGGCCACCCGGGGTGTCGACATATGTTAGCTTGATGGACATACCTACAGGCAGACATTAGGCCACCCGGGGTGTCGACATATGTTAGCTTGATGGACATACCTGTAGGCAGACATTAGGCCACCCGGGGTGTCGACATATGTTAGCTTGATGGACATACCTGTAGGCAGACATTAGGCCACCCGGGGTGTCGACATATGTTAGCTTGATGGACATACCTGTAGGCAGACATTAGGCCACCCGGGGTGTCGACATATGTTAGCTTGATGGACATACCTACAGGCAGACATTAGGCCACCCGGGGTGTCGACATATGTTAGCTTGATGGACATACCTGTAGGCAGACATTAGGCCACCCGGGGTGTCGACATATGTTAGCTTGATGGACATACCTGCAGGCAGACATTAGGCCGCCCGGGGTGTCGACATATGTTAGCTTGATGGACATACCTGCAGGCAGACATTAGGCCGCCCGGGGTGTCGACATATGTTAGCTTGATGGACATACCTGCAGGCAGACATTAGGCCACCCGGGGTGTCGACATATGTTAGCTTGATGGGCATACCTGTAGGCAGACATTAGGCCACCCGGGGTGTCGACATATGTTAGCTTGATGGGCATACCTGTAGGCAGACATTAGGCCATCCGGGGTGTCGACATATGTTAGCTTGATGGACATACCTGTAGGCAGACAGTAGGCCGCCCGGGGTGTCGACATATGTTAGCTTGATGGACATACCTGTAGGCAGACATTAGGCCACCCGGGGTGTCGACATGTGTTAGCTTGATGGACATACCTGCAGGCAGACATTAGGCCACCCGGGGTGTCGACATATGTTAGCTTGATGGACATACCTGCAGGCAGACATTAGGCCACCCGGGGTGTCGACATATGTTAGCTTGATGGACATACCTGCAGGCAGACATTAGGCCACCCGGGGTGTCGACATATGTTAGCTTGATGGACATACCTGCAGGCAGACATTAGGCCACCCGGGGTGTCGACATATGTTAGCTTGATGGACATACCTGTAGGCAGACAGTAGGCCGCCCGGGGTGTCGACATATGTTAGCTTGATGGACATACCTGTAGGCAGACATTAGGCCACCCGGGGTGTCGACATGTGTTAGCTTGATGGACATACCTGCAGGCAGACATTAGGCCACCCGGGGTGTCGACATATGTTAGCTTGATGGACATACCTGCAGGCAGACATTAGGCCACCCGGGGTGTCGACATATGTTAGCTTGATGGACATACCTGCAGGCAGACATTAGGCCACCCGGGGTGTCGACATATGTTAGCTTGATGGACATACCTGCAGGCAGACAAGAGAACGGAACGGACAGACAGGCCGACAGACAGACGGATATAAATACTGGCAGACAGGCGGACACACACACATACAGAGAGAGAGAGAGAGAGAGAGAGAGAGAGAGAGAGAGAGAGGGGAGAGAGAGAGAGAGAGAGAGAGAGAGAGAGAGAGAGAGAGAGAGAGAGAACGAATGAACGAACAAGTGAACGTTATTTTCAAAGTGTCACAAATTGGGTACGCAGGCCCGTCTTACATTCGGCCCTTCCATTGACAGACAGACAGACAGACAGACAGACAGACAGACAGACAGACAGACAGACAGACAGACAGACAGACAGATAGATAGATAGATAGATAGATAGATAGATAGATAGATAGATAGATAGATAGATAGATAGATAGATAGATAGATAGATAGAACGAACGAACAAACTTTATTTTCAAAGGGTTAAGAATTGGGCACGCAGGCCCGTCTAACATTCTGCCCTTCTATCACTCTCTTTCATACATTATTTCATTCACACGTCATTAAATGCTAACAGAGAACAGCAACAATAAAAAAGATATGCATTATAAAAGCATGGGCAAAATGCGAATTTCAAAACTACACGACACAGTAAAATTGGATAATGGTCTGACACTTGTTATTAGCCATGTGGAATATACTGGCCTACCAAAAGGGTACTGGCTGTTATACTAGGGTTTTGTTATTATTATTATTATCTCTATTATTAAGGGGGAAGATAATCCGTACTGAGATAGTGTTCGAGTAATTTGCGATTATATGAATAGGGATTGGTGATGTCTTTGATTTCTTGTGGAAGATTGTTCCACAGCTGAGCTGCAGAGTACGTTAAGCATGTTTTGTATAAGTCAATCCTAGGCTTCGGAATGTGTAATATATTTAAACGTTTACTGTGTCTAGCATTATATTTAAACAATGGCCAAAGGTAATTTGGGGCATTCCGATGCAGGATTTTGTGAATTAGTTTAGCTTTATTGAAAAGCAGGCGTTTGCGGAGTGGTAGTAACTGAAAGCGTTTATACAGGCTAGGATTGTCAGATAAATGTTTTTTATAAATTAGACTCATGGCCCGTTTCTGGAGTGAGTAAAGTCGCTTGGTGTTTGAATTAGAACAACCGTCCCAGATTGTAAATCAGTAGTCAAAGTGTGTCTGTATATGAGAAGTATAGAATAGTTTCCTTGTGTCCTCATCAAGGAAGTTTTTAATTTTGGCGAGTTGGTATACTTTTTTCGCTGTTTGTTTAATAAGCGCTTGAACGTGGGAATTAAAGGTTAGGTTTCTATCAATGATTATGCCTAATGTTTTGTGCTCAATTACACTTTCTACTGGCATGTTATCGATGTGAAGTTGAAGTGATGTGTGTGAGCTTAGAGTTTGAAGTCTTTGTCTGGTTGTTAGTAACATTGATTTTGTTTTAGTGATGTTAATTTGCATACGGTTTGAATAGCTCCACCTAACTACATTATTTAATTCTTGTTGTAAAGACGACTCCAATAAAATAAAGTTTTCAGCATTTGTGTACACTGTACAGTCGTCTGCAAATAGATCGCAGGACGACGAAAGATGTAAAGGTAGATCGTTAATATATATGGCAAACAATAGAGGGCCAAGAATAGAGCCTTGCGGTACTCCAATATTGAAGGTAGTGGTATGAGACAGACATTTATTATGTGATACTACTTGCTTTCTGTTTGATAGAAAAGATGATATTAGAGTGACTACATTAGGGCCAATTTTCATTGTCTGAAGTTTTTTAATTAAAATAACATGGTCTATCATATCAAATGCTTTCTTGAAATCAATAAACACAGTTCCACATAGACTGTTGTTGTTTATATTCTGGTGCCAATTTTCTATCATGTTTGTTAGGGCCGTATGGCAAGAATATTTTGGTCGAAATCCTGATTGGTTGTCAACAATAAGCTTGTTGCGAACTAAATACTGTAATGTTACTTTATGGATGTGTTTTTCTAGTGGCTTAGATAGTGATGATAGTAAGGAAATGGGTCTGTAATTGTTCGGGAGATCATTGTCTAATGAACCAGATTTAAGAAGAGGGTACACTTTAGCGATTTTGAGAGCTGATGGAAAGTGGCCTTTGGTGAGACACTGATTATATACATAGGTTAGTGATATACAGATCACTGGCGCAGCACAACGGAGAATCCGGTTGCTGATTCCATCTAACCCAGATGAGGTTGTGTTTTGTAGGTTACTGAGGTAAGTGAATACCTCAGTGATTGTCATTAGCGATATGTCGGAAAGAATATCGCCGGAGCATCTATTCTCGCAAAACAATGACAGTAAAGATAAGTTGCAAGGAGAATTAGGTATTGAAGCCTTTAACTGGTCTATGTCAGTTTGAAAAAAATTACTGAATTGGTCGCATGTAATATGATTTGATGGTAAAGAATTTCGGAAGTTACACTTGTTTGTCAAGGTGTTAATTGCCTTCCATATATCCTTACTATTTGTTGTATCCATTACTAAGTTTTTAAAGTAATTTTTCTTTTCCCGTCGTATGGTATATTGAACTTTGTTTCTAAGAGTACGGTATGCGCTGAGATCCCGCTTTTTATGTGCTTTATCCCTGTCTCTCATAATTTGAAGTATTTCCTGGGTGATCCAAGGTGGCTTGACGTGGTGTTTTACTCGAACTTCCTTGATTGGCACATGTCTATTAAAAACATCAATAAATGTTTTCATCCAGAATTCCAGAGCATCATCCGGGTCAGGAAGCTGACAAACATTGTCTAGAGGTGAACTGAGCAAGTCCTGTAAAAATGCGTTTTGGTTGAAATGTTTGTAATTTCTATATTTTACACTTATGTGTTTATGTTTAGGAGTTGTAATTCCTTGTTTAGACCACGTGCAGCATATTGGGTAGTGATCGCTCATTGCACAATTGGGTACAGCGCATTCTATGATGTTGTCTGAGCAAGTTACATAAATGTGATCTATGACTGTTGAAGATGACTTTGTTACTCTAGTAGCCTGTTGTACTATTTGTTGGAAATTGTATGATGCAATTATATTTCCCCATATTATGTTGGATTTGTTGGTGTCAATGTTAAAGTCTCCGAGTAGTATAATTTCCTTCCCGGAAGCGAAAACCACATCCATCATGGTAGTGAAGTTTTCGTACCAGACGTGTCCAGCACTGGGATTTCGATAGAGGTAGCCAATTATCAGGGGTGTGCGGTTTTGAAGTTTTAGCTCTAACCACATACATTCTATTTCGCAAGTTTCAAAGTCTAGCCTACGGTGAGCATTTAGTAAATTAGAAACATAGGTTACTATGCCTGTCTCTTGTTTCCTACAGGGATCCCTTCTAAAAACTTTGTACCCTTTAATAGGTATGTCCTCATCAGAAATGTTATCATTAAGTCTACTTTCACTAAGGCCGAATAAATGAAAATTTTGATTAAGAATAGAAGATAACTCTGGTAGCTTGTTCTATAGATAGATAGATAGATAGATAGGTAGGTAGATAGATAGATAGATAGATAGATAGATAGATAGATAGATAGATAGATAGATAGATAGATAGATAGATAGATAGATAGATAGATAGATAGATAGATAGATAGATAGATAGATAGATAGATAGATAGATAGATAGATAGATAGATAGATAGATAGATAGATAGATAGATAGATAGATAGATAGATAGATAGATAGATAGATAGATAGATAGATAGATAGATAGATAGATAGATAGATAGATAGATAGATAGATAGATAGATAGATAGATAGATAGATAGATAGATAGATAGATAGATAGATAGATAGATAGATAGATAGATAGATAGATAGATAGATAGATAGATAGATAGATAGATAGATAGATAGATAGATAGATAGATAGATAGATAGATAGATAGATAGATAGATAGATAGATAGATAGATAGATAGATAGATAGATAGATAGATAGATAGATAGATAGATAGATAGATAGATAGATAGATAGATAGATAGATAGATAGATAGATAGATAGATAGATAGATAGATAGATAGATAGATAGATAGATAGATAGATAGATAGATAGATAGATAGATAGATAGATAGATAGATAGATAGATAGATAGATAGATAGATAGATAGATAGATAGATAGATAGATAGATAGATAGATAGATAGATAGATAGATAGATAGATAGATAGATAGATAGATAGATAGATAGATAGATAGATAGATAGATAGATAGATAGATAGATAGATAGATAGATAGATAGATAGATAGATAGATAGATAGATAGATAGATAGATAGTAAAACAACACAAAAATGGTCACAAGATACCAGGAATGACAGTAACACACGATGTACCACAAACACAGATGTCGACGGCGTGTTTAGACGAACCTGTCTGTCAGTATTCTGTCAAACAACACACACCGTCTCCAGGTCGGTGAGGCTCACATGGGCAGACAGTCCTGAGCTCCTGCAACTTCTACAGGCATCGTTGTTGTGACAGACACAAAGTTAGACTGACATGTTCATTAACAGCTTCTCTGACAAGGCACTGTCGCTTCTCTGCGTCCTATATTTAAACCTCGCTTAAAAGCGTTCGCTTAAAAAAACAGTAATTCCAGAGCAGATAATTCCATAGGGTTTGAAAGGTTACTGACTTCAGAAATACAAGTTTGCTTCTTTACGTGGTGATGTGGTTGTTTCCATTCATCTTCGCTGCTGTTTGCCCCAGGTAGCGGTAATTTCAGTTTCTCAACTACTTGTGTAGGCGCTCAGCCATGGCCTGTTCACTAGCTCACTTTGTGAACTCACTATCGGGTCATGGTTGGTGAAATGAATTGGCGGTTCATTGCTTCGGATCCACTTGTAACTGAAACTCATACATGTCTACACACTGATAGCTAACGGGGATTTGTAGAAGTCCTGGACTAGAGGATGGGCTATATATTAGACTTAATATGCGGTTCTTTAAGAGTGATGTCAAAAACAAATGCAATCCAAGAACTAAAATACAAAGTACAGATAAAAAGTGGGAAATGTTAACGAACTGCATTTATCAAATAAGCACAGAGGTTTTTTTTTTTTTTTTGCGCTGGCTCGCTCTGACCTCAAGCGTGGTCTAAAAACACTATTTTATAGTTGAGATGGGCTGAATTTTGCGTGTGGATTAGCTTTCCTTATTAACAGTGTCCCTCGCCATCAGGAGAACCCACTCCGACTTCAGAGGTACTTGTAATTTACGTCCCCAAGTCAAGGACGACAAGTCAACATTTTAGTCCAGCTGTCCGGTGTAGCGGATGAACCGCTAACCTCGGCATCAGCACACCAGATGTTTAAGAACACGCGTTCTTACCCATTCGGCCATGCGGACCTGCAGCTAAGAGGTATTGTCGGAAAGGAAACAAGAAGCTAAAAACGAAATGGATGACTGAAGAACTCTTGAAATTAATGGACACAAGATAACAATGGGGGGGGGGGGGGGGTAGAAAAATATAATAAAATAAATAAAAGTAAAAAACAATTTTAAAAATAAATAAATAAATAAATAAAAATCAGATACATGCGTTACATCAAAAGAAAGTTGGTTAAACGAGCAGAGCACCAAAATATAATCATCATTTATTCCGCATCATCAATATCACGTTCCATTTTCCCGTCAAGCGACGCGTAGTCGGAAATGTTGACATTCCAGAGCCTGATGAGGGTGTCATTCTGTATTGTACAATGTCTTTGATGTTGTCACTCCTTTTTCTTCTAGGGCGTCCTCTTGCCCCGGTATCAAATCTTCTTTGATGCAGCACCAGTGCTGGTTGTGATGGTGTTGCATTCTAATGAGATGGCCGAACCATTCGATCTTCTGCCTTTTAATATATGTGGCACAGGGTGTTGATTCCACTGTCTGTCTGATAACATCATTTCTTATTCGGTCTCGGATTGTTAAGTTGGCAGCTCTCCTCAAGCATCTCATCTCGCAGGTATTGTTTTTGCGTAAGTGTGATTTGGATCATGTCCAAGATTGACATTGGGAGCATAGGGTTAAAGTGGCTATACTATTTATTATCTGTTGTTTTGCTGACATATTTGGATGTTTCAGTTTGGGTTATAGTAGATATATAAGCGTGCTTGCTTTTTTCACATCTAAATTCGATTTCTCCGTCCGTTCTACCGTCTTCTGTGATCATACTTATATATTTAAATTCTTTAACTTATTTCAGATGTGTAATATTTATCAATATATGTAGTGGATAAAAATCAACATTTATAGAAGACTTAAGAAGATATGAAAATCAGTGAGTTGACAAGAAGAAAAACAAGAGTAAACAAGATATCAAAAGCAAGAAAAGTATTAATGGAAGAAGATGCCATTATAAAAAGATGGAATGAATACATAAGAGTATTGCATGATGGAGAAAGACCAGAACTAACTGAAGAAAGTAACTTGGAGGTCCGCCTATTTTAAAATAAGAAGCAAATAACGCTATCAAACTTATGCAGAAAGGAAACGCAGCCAATCCAGACGGAATTAGAAGTACTGGGATAATTTGAAAGATAAATAATAACTAAAGTGTTGAATGATACATACAACAGTGGATATTTTCCGAGTCATATGTTGAAATCCGTTTTTACAGCTCTGTCAAAAAGATCAGGAGCAATTGAGTGCGAAGATTTTCATTCAACCAATCTCATAAACAATACCTCAAAATTTCTACTCGGAATTATGAGCAGAAGAAAAACAAAAGTAACGATGGCATTAGTGAACATGAGTACGAAGTATTGGAAAGAAAGGGCACATATAATAGTTTAGTCGATGGATCAACATCACGGCACACGGGTGTAACCCATAAGTGCTCCGTTCTCCTCCTAACTCAAACCTGAATCTGGAAAACATCAGCTGAGTGCACGAACTCCGTAGCACGGGCGAGAACAAATGTAATATACAAATCACGAACACTAATATAGAGATGAACAGAGACACAGAAAGACATATATTTGTGCTTTATAAATTATACCACTGCATTTAGTATAGTGAGGCATGATGACGTGGTAAATGTATTGCAAAATATTCAAATTTCGCGAAAGATCCCAAAGTAATGGACACATTCTGGCTCGAAACATCTATCAGCAGTTAAAATGTGAAATAAAGAGGATAGTTATGAGGATACAAAGCAAGTAGTAAGACAAGGGTGTGTTTTCACACCAAATCACTTCTCTCTCTCTCTCTCTCTCTCTCTCTCTCTCTCTCTCTCTCTCTCTCTCTCTCTCTCTCTCTCTCTCATAATAATAATAATAATAATAATAATAATAATAATAATAATAATAATAATAATAATAATAATAATAATAATAACAACAAAATCCTAGTATAACAGCCAGTCCCCTTTGGCAGACCAGTTTATTCCACATAGCTAATAACAAGTGTCACACTATTATCTAATATTACTGAGTCGTGTAGTTTTGATGTTCGCATTTTCACCATGCCTTTATAATGCATATTTTTTAAATTGTTGCTGTTCTCAGTTAGCCTTGAATGATGTGTGAATGAAATAATGTATGAAAGAGAGTGATAGAAGGGCAGAATGTTAGACGGGCCTGCGTGCCAAATTCTTAACCCTTTGAAAATAAAGTTTGTTCGTTCGTTCGTTCGTTCGTTCTCTCTCTCTATCTCTCATTTTTTTTTCTCTCTCTTCCTCTCTCACTCCGATTCCCCCTCTCTCTCATTACTCTATCTCATTCCCCCTCTCTCTCTCTCACTCTCATTTCTCTATCTCATTTCCCCTCTCTCTTTCCTCCAATCCCCCCCCTCTCTCAATACTCTCTCTTTCCCTCTCATTCCTCACTCTCTGACACATTTTCTCTTTTTGTTTCGGTGATCAGTCAGATGACACAAAGTTAGCAGTCTAGGGTGATCAGATGACACGGTGTTAGCAGTCTAGGGTGATCAGATGACACGGTGTTAGCAGCCTACGGTGATCACATGACGTGGTGATAGCAGTCTACGGTAATCACATGACGCGGTGTTAGCAGTCTACGGTGATCAGATGACATGCTGTTAACAATTACAGCCGCAATAAGTCTACAACTGCTGGACACTGTATGTTCTACGCCCTTCTCTACAATCGAGAAGTAGCAGATTGCCATCTCTGCGTGGAGTTTTTTTTAACCAAATACAGAACACAAGAACGTTACACTTTCTCCACGTATACTTTCTCCTTAATCTTGGGAATACACGAGTACGTTATACTTTCTCCTTAATCTTGGGAATACACGAGAACGTTATACTTTCTCCTTAATCTTGGGAATAGACTACAACGTTATACTTTCTCCTTAATCTTGGGAATAGACTAGAACGTTATACTTTCTCCTTAATCTTAGGAATACACGGGAACGTTATACTTTCTCCTTAATCCTGGGAGATCGCGAGTACATTGTACTTTTCTCGTGATCCCTGGGTAGTGGATTGGATGACTAAACATCTCGGATAAGGTAGAAAAATAGGAGATCATGTGCGTTATTTATGCAAATTATAAAAATCCATAGGCACATGGAAGTCACAACGTAGACCATAAGACCACGTCTCTGGCAAATTGTACAGCCAAAACCGAAGTAATGCAAGTTAGCAGATCGCCAGGCCCACTAAGTATACAGATAAATAACACAACTCTGAAACAAATTAAAGAATTCAAATATCTTGGAAGTATGATCACAGAAGATGGCAGATTGGACAAAGAAATTGAAATCAGATGTCAAAAAGCTAGTGCACTTACATATCAACTATCACCCTTACTGAAACATCCAAATATACCCATGTCCGCAAAACGACAGATAATAAACAGCATATTCACACCAACCCTATGCTACCAATCTCAAACTTGGACTTTATCCAAATGACACCTTCGCAAAATCAACACCTGCGAAATGAGATGCCTGAGGAGAGCTGCCAACTTAACAATCCGAGGCCGAGTAAGAAATGCTGTTATCAGACAGACTGTGGGATCAACACATTGTGCCACATTTATTGAAAGACAGAAGATCAAATGGTTTGACCATATCGTTAGAATGCAACATCAGCAACTACCATCACTGGCCTAACATCAAAGATCATCTGAGACGAGACCACGAGGACGTCTAAGAAGAAAATGGATTGACGACATCAAAGACATTGTACAAACACACGGAATGACACTATCCAGTGCCGCCCACCGGGCGCTGGAACGCAAATTATTCCTCCCCACGACGCTTGACGGCAGAAGTGGAAGATGATGATGATGATGATGATGATGATGACGATGATGATGATGATGATGACGACGATGATGATGATGATGATGATGATGATGATGATGATGATGATGATGATGATGAATCTTACACGCGGGTAGACAGAATCCGTGACCTTGGATGGATGGGGTCTAGCAGAAGTCAACCTCACAGACTTGGATGCCGAGGTCAGACACGCTGACCTTTGACCTTGAGAAGTGCTTGTCGTGGTGTGCGGCAGTCCTCTTGACACATGAGCGAAGAAAAGGTGGGAGAGGGGGGTTGGGAAGAGGAGGAGAAGGAGACGAAGAAGCAAAAGTAAAATACAGAAAAAAAGAAGAGGAGGAAACGGAGATGGAGAACAAAAATAAAGAATGAAAGAAAGGCAAGAAGAAGGGGAAGAAGAAGACGAAGAAAAAAGGTGGAGAGGGTGAAGGGGAATAGGAGGAGGAAAGAAAGAGGAGTAGGGGAAGAAGAAAGAAAGAAGGCTATAAAGCAAACAAGCAAGCAAGAAAGAAAGAAAGAAAGAAAGAAAGAAAGAAAGAAAGAAAGAAAGAAAGACAAGACAAGTCAAGACAAACAGAAAGACGGACAAAAAGAAAGAAAGAAAGAAAGAAAGACAGACAGAAAGAAAGACATAAACAAAGAAACAACGAGGAGGAGAGGAAGACACAATAAATGTTGCTTGTCTTTGGCAGGACGTCACCATCAAGCCCATGTTGATGTTAAAGACAATTTTAAGTTCAGTACATTGATATCATGTTATGAGAAGAAATACAATGGAGAACTTAATGACAACTGGCAAGATTGGGGAGAAAAGAACAAGGGCAAGCAGAGAAGTAAGTACATGGAATGATTGGCCACGTGGCATGGCCGAGACAGGAACACTGAGCTGATCCACGACTCTGGTGATCGAGTGACATGGCGAGACATGACCGCCCATGCTTATCAGCACGGCACTTGATGAGTTTGATATTGCTTTCTGAAGAAGAAACTTTTTTTTTTTAGCATATCCTATTTACAGGACATTGCAGTTAACTCCAGCATTTTTCGGCTGCTGTTGATGTCTTGGCAGGTTTTACGTTAAGTTTTTTGCCGTTGCTTTCTGAACGACCTGCTCACATACTTTTTCGTAAGAAACCAACGCGACGCGATCCGCAGCCGAATCTCCCGCAAGTGTGTTTCGTACGTGGGTATGCGGGATTACGAACAGCGTTCTTAACCTCTTCGCCAGGGAGTCCGACGAAGAAGAAACTACTCAACGTAAAACAGCCTAGGAAATCACAAATTTTTAATACATGCTAGAGTTGATTGCCACGTCCTGTAAAGATCATGCAACTATCTTTAGGCATGAGCTGCCCAAACAATGATTGGAGCCACGCCCCCAACCAACCCAGCCGGGGAACAAAAGAAAAACAACAAAGAAACTGCGATGGAAGGCTAACGAGACAGACGGTTCTATCAACGATTTCACATCAAACATATATTCCAAAAATAGTGCAGAAACAACGAAGAGCCAATTCGTAATCAAGACAACATGTAATAAAGCGATATTTTAAAGTGCGGTCTGAGGGGCGGATCGGCAGTTAGTGACAAGCAGTAGATCGTGATTACGTTAGAAACATCTACAGTCACCGGCTCGTCATTCTACCTCAAGTAGCGGTTACCGCGAATTCGCCGGCGGGCGGACCATGTCTGTGCTGTACTACACATTCGATGGCAGGTCTGCACTTCTGCCATGTTTCAGTGGTTCTCAGCCTAACTTTAACATGGCCACTATCTGAGCCAATATAGCTCTGGGACACGAATATTTTGCTGCTATTTTGGATGAATCATTTTATTTACCTTCTTCTTAGAGTCCATGCCGTGTGGTGTTGGTGATCATGTCTGTTCACATCCCCCAGTCTCTTGTACTGCCAGTCACTTCTGCTACTGATGTTCCTCCATGCTTTGATGTCAAACAGTGTATGTGAGGAAGTGTGTATTTGTATGTCATTGAGTGTGGGTATAACCGTTTGTGCAAATGATGTAAGTATGTATGCAGGTATGTATGAGTGCGTGTGTGTTTGTGAATGTGCGTGTGTACATGTGTCTGCCTGTCTCATAACATGGTAATATGCAATGTTTATGTTTACAAAATCCATTTGAAAATGTGTTTATTTTTCCTATGTGAATGTAACATGCACAATTGATGAACGAAAGATGAATTATTGGAAGGGCCGAATGTAAGACGCGCCTGCGTGCCCATTTGTTACCCTTTGAAAATAAAGATCGTTCGTTCGTTCGTTCGTTCCCTCCCTCTCAATCTTTCCCGTTGCGACGACGTACTCCTCTTTCCCCTTCTCCTGACCTGCCCAAAGAATGTGGACTGTCTTCTTGAGATGTAGTAACCAGTTCTCTTTCTCAGTTAACTTCTTCTCAGATGTCTTCATTGCTCTGTCTATCTATCCACTGTGATGTCATCATACTTCTACACAACCACATCTCCACAACCTCCACAACCTCCACATAATTTACCTGATAATTGTCTATGACTCGCTTCCATACGTCTGGACTGGCTCAATATAACTCTTAAGAATGTTCCTGACAACCGTTAACAAAGATAGACTACCGAAAATGTTCTTGATTCTGCCTTTAAACTACTGCCTTTGTGTACCTTTGTATCCCGCATATGAACCAGTCAAGCTGAAAAACCTCTAATGGCAGTGGAAATGTGCTTTCTGTGGAAAATGTAAAATAAATCAGGAAAGTCTCGAACTCAAGAGCAGCTGCTGTATCGTGGTATGATCATATCGTAAACTGATTAGAGAAATTAGATGCAGACAGTCACTGTGTTGTGAGGAGAAAGAATAAGAGAACTTGGTGACAACATGCACGATTGAGGGGAAAAGAACAAGAAGAAGAGAAGTAAATATCTAGATGGCTTGGCCACGTGGCATGGTCGAGACAGCTACACGGAGGTGATACACGACTCTGGTGATCGAATGAGATTGCGAAACATGGCCGCCCACGCTTATCGGCATGGCACATACTGATGATGATCACATGATGTGTGCAGCGAAGACCCTATCTTGTCCAGACGTCGGGGACACTGGTTAGTGGGAACACTAAACCTCAGCCAAGAATACACCCAGTGTGCAGTACGGTGGAGTTTAAAGTGAGTGACCAAACACACATGACAACTCTGTGAGACAGACAACTCAATGAGACAGACAACTCTGTGAGACAGACAACTCTGTGAGACAGACAACACTGTGAGACAGACAACTCTGTGAGACAGACAACTCTGTGAGACAGACAAGTCTTACATCACACATGATATAACAACTCTGTGAGACAGACAACTCTGTGAGACAGACAACTCAGTGAGACAACAACTCAGTAGGACAGACAACTCAGTGAGACAGACAACTCAGTGAGACAGACAACTCTGTGAGACATATAACTCTGTAAGACAGACAAGTCTTACATCACACATGATATGACAACTCTATGAGACAGACAACTCAGTGAGACAGACAACTCAGTGAGACAGACAACTCAGTGAGACAGACAACTCAGTGAGACAGACAAGTCTTACATCACAAACAATATGACAACTCTATGAGACAGACAACTCAGTGAGACAGACAACTCAGTGAGAGAGACAACTCAGTGAGACAGACAACTCTGTGAGACAGACAAGTCTTACATCACACATGATACGACAACTCTGTGAGACAAAACAACTCAGTGAGACAGACAACTCAGTTAGACAGACAACTCTCTGAGAGAGACAAGTCTTACATCACACATGATAAGACAATTCTGTGAGACAGACAAGTCTTACATCACACATGATAAGACAATTCTGTGAGGCAGACAAGTCTTAAACACACATGATATGACAACTATGTGAGACAGACAAGTCTTAAACACACATGATATGACAACTATGTGAGACAGACAAGTCTTAAACACACATGATGTGACAACTCTGTGAGACAGACAAGTCTTAAACACACATGATATGACAACTATGTGAGACAGACAAGTCTTACATCAGACATGATATGACAACTCTGTGAGACAGACAAGTCTTACATCAGACATGATATGACAACTCTGTGAGACAGACAAGTCTTACATCAGACATGATATGACAACTCTGTGAGACAGACAAGTCTTACATCAGACATGATATGACAACTCTGTGAGACAGACAAGTCTTACATCAGACATAGAGACACAGATGACACCCTACAGCTGCCTACAGAATCAGACCTGCAAACACACAGATCCAAGAATCAGACCTGCAAACAGACAGATCCAAGAATTGATTGCAAGCCCAAGATCATCATTCATCCTGTATTTCAGCCCAAGGCCTGGTCGAGAAGCATCCTGGTCATTGCATTCCATAGCTGTCTGTCTTTTGCGGCGCTCTTTAATTCAACGTATGTCGGCCTTGACAGATCTGTGTATGTCTGCACTGATACATCTGTGCACGCCTGTTTTTGTAAGCCTTGCGCTTGGTCCACCCTTCTCAGGATTCGCCAGAATTTGGCATTCTAGTGCTCAATTTCGCGGCTCTCCATCTTTATAAATGTGCGCATGCCACGATTGTTCGCTTTTTTAACTGTCATGACATGTTCCTGATTACCCCTTCCCCGTTCAACCTTAAAAGACAAGTTATAATTAGGGCACACCCCAGTCTTAGATTAATAATCCTATGATCAAATCAGCCACTTTTCGGAAGTTAATTTGAAACGGATTGTTGACTTCGATACTACTTTAAGACGCCATCTTAGACTCTGGGCCCTTAATTTGGGTGGCCCCCTTCAGAAGGTTAAAGCGGCCCAGTAGAAATACGGTACGTACAGTGTCACTAGAGTTGTGTGGCCGCCCCTGAGAGGGCCATTTTGTAAATCGTTACAGCAACGGATGAGCGAGGGTCTTTTGTTTCGTCAAGACTGGGTCAGACTGCCTTGAAATTAATTGTTGAATGTTGGGGGTTTCAGTTAGTGGTGTTCAATGAGTCACGATCTCTAGTGGCCTTTTCTTGGCATCAATGTAAACAAACAGCACTCTCCTCTTATAAATGTAAACACATACAACACGCTTCTCTCATTAATGTAAACATACAACACGCTCCTGACAATAATTTAAACAAACACGTCCCTGACATTAATATAAACTAACATGCACCTGATATTATTGTAAACATACACGCTCCAGACACTAATGTAAACAAACAACAAGCTCCAGAAATTAATGTAAACTAACACGCTCCTGACATTAATGTAAACTAACACGCTCCTGACATTAATATAAACAAACACGCTCCTGACATTAATATAAGCTAACACGCTCCTGACATTAATATAAACTAACACGCTCCTAACATTAATATAAACTAACACGCTCCTGACATTAATGTAAACAAACAACACGCTCCAGACATTAATATAAACTAACACGCTCCTGACATTAATATAAACTAACAAGCTCCAGTCATTAATGTAAACAAACAACACGCTCCAAACATTAATATAAACTAACACGCTCCAGACGTTAATATAAACTAACACGCCCCAGAAATTAATATAAACTAACACGCTCCAGACATTAATATAAACTAACAAGCTCCAGACATTAATGTAAACAAACAACACGCTCCAGACATTAATATAAACTAACATGCTCCAGACATTAATGTAAACAAACAACACGCTCCTGACATTAATGTAAACAAACAACACGCTCCTGACATTAATATAAACTAACACGCTCCAGACATTAATGTAAACAAACAACACGCTCCTGACATTAATGTAAACAAACAACACGCTCCTGACATTAATATAAACTAACAAGCTCCAGACATTAATGTAAACAAACAACACGCTCCAGACATTAATATAAACTAACATGCTCCTGACATTAATGTAAACAAACAACACGCTCCTGACATTAATGTAAACAAACAACACGCTCCTGACATTAATATAAACTAACACGCTCCAGACATTAATGTAAACAAACAACACGCTCCTGACATTAATGTAAACAAACAAGACGCTCCTGACATTAATGTAAACAAACAACACGCTCCTGACATCAATGTAAAACAACACGCTCCGGACATTAATGTAATCAAACAACACGTTCCTGACATTAATGTAAACAAACAACACGCTCCTGACATTAATGTAATCTAA
Organism: Cepaea hortensis; assembly: GCA_963921405.1. Lineage (NCBI taxonomy): Eukaryota > Metazoa > Mollusca > Gastropoda > Stylommatophora > Helicidae > Cepaea > Cepaea hortensis. The sequence goes on along the minus strand of OY992877.1, from coordinate 216,762,395 downwards.
CACGCTCCTGACATTAACGCAAATATACATGCCCCTGACATTAAAGTAAACAAACACGCTCCTGACATTAATGTAAACAAAACAATTTCACATTATAGTAAAGAACAGAACACGCTTCTCATATTAATGCAAACAAAACATCACGCTCCTTACATAAATCTAAACAAAGATGATCCTGACATTAATGTAAACAAAACACTCACACTTTACTGTATGCGAGAACATCATCTGCACATGTTAGTATCGCGTTTGGTGATCATGTCTGTCCACAGCCTTCTGTCTCATGTACTGTCAATCTTCTTACAGTCTATGCAGTGTGACTTTGGTGATCACGTCTGTCCACAGCCTTCGGTCTCGTGTGTTGCCACTCTTCTTATGTGCACTGCCTTCACCTGGTGCAAGTAACCAACCAGTTCTATTAGTGATTTACCTTCTTTCAAGATGTCTTCATTGCTCTTTCTATGAGAGCACGATGTTTTCAACATTCTTCTATAAAAAAAAAAAAAAAAACACACCATCGCAACTTCCACATAATTGCTCCCTAGTTTGGTAAGTGTCCATGGTTAGCTTCTGAACATCAATCAGGGTTGGCTTAATATAGCTCTTACCTAGTTATATATTGTAGCAGATGTCAACTGTTTAGCCATACAGTACATTAACACAGTTTTATAGGCGGGACATTTTGATGAAGTCCTATCATCATCATCATCATCATCATCATCATCATCATCATCATCATCATCATCATCATCATCATCATCATCATTATCATCATCATCATCATCATCATCATCATCATCATCATCCAACAATGAAAGCACCACCACACAGGAAGCCCGACCGCCACAGCATTGCACAGTGTACAAACGCACCAGCACCAAACGTCCGGTCACCGGAAGTGCTCTGATTACCAGCCAAACATGGCGCGACTTCACACAGTGACGTACAAAAGGTGCTTATTGCCCAGGGACGATAAGATAAACCTCATCAGCAACGTACTGTTGTCTTCAATGATATTGTAACTAGAAATATAATATTCTGTCTTTATTATGTCCGTATGTTCCCATCTTAATTACAAATTTGCTAGCTCAATCAATGCATTTTTAATCAATGCATTTTTGTCAATCACCAAGACGAAAGCCTTAATGATGATTAAGCTAAACATTGACAGTAAGTTAATATACATGAACATTAGTTAGAAATGGAGCTAGTTTGTTCACTAAAACCCATCCATAAAACGCTACTAGCAGAAAGGTTGCGGGGGAAAAAAGACTTGAAATTCATCCAAACACGAAATAAAATCAGGTCTTTGTCAATGTTGTCCACAAGGACACCATTTCATCTTATCTCATCTCATTCATCTCATCCTGTTCCTCTTGTACCTTGGGGTGTAGAGGTGAAGTATAAACAGCGGGAGAGTGCCCGAGTATGGACTTCCTATATCGAGATTCCCATGGACTCTGCTGTTCCCCCTGTCCATTGTTTAAAGTGGCCGGCCTATTTTTCTGCTTCCAGAACATGCTTTCATAAAGGTGAAGGTCCTGACCTGGAAGAGACATGGCGATCACGACACTGCACCACTTCATGGCATCCACTGTGCTAAGGACCTTGGAGTTGTTTAAATGATTATTTGTTGTCCGGCTGTTTAATCTTTCCACGAATAAGTACATGTTATTCTTTTGGCAAATATGTTGCCATACAAGGCAAATTACTCTAGTTCACCTCTTGTCATGATAAGAACTCGTATATATTAGGTCAAGCATTCAATGGAACAGTAAGCAGCTACATTCTCATGAAGACAGTGGCAGCGACTGTTGCTTTTCGGTGGATTTCTGAGAATTCATTTATGGGTGATACAGTCGCTATCTGAAGCTTCATTTATGGGGGTTATAGTTCTTCTTATTCTTCTTTCGTTCGCTTGAAATATGTCTATAACTGCAATGTTGTCTCTTGTATGAATCTAACTGTCTTTTTTAGTTCACACAGCGGTCCATAGAGTTTATCTTCCACTGTTGTCTCTCTAGGCCAGAAGGTTCGCCTGGATATGTTGCAGTTTGGGCAGTCTTGGAGTATGTGCTCTGCTGTCTGCGACGCCAAACCACATGTGCACATGGCTGAGTCGCCAATCTTGAATTTTGTATACATGTGGTTGCGTAATCTATTGTGTCCTGTTCTGAGGCGCAGAATAATGAACTGTTCTGGTCTGTCCATAACGTGGTAGTCGTCTTGAGTAGGGTTTGGTGGCCTTCTGACTGATTTGATCATTCTTTTCTTTTGATGGAATGTAATGGGCACATCAGGCTGTTCTTCGTTCGCTCCTTCCTTAGCCAATCGATCAGCTCTGTCGTTATAGTGACTATCTGAAACTTCATTTATGGGCGTTATATTGACTATCTGAGACTTCATAAATGGGAAATATACTCGCTATCTGAGACGTCATATACTGACGATACAGTCGCTGTCTGGGAATTCATATACGGGGGATACAGTGGCTATCTGTGAATTCACACATGGGGTGCAATTGTAATATGAGAATTTCTATATGGGGGAGACTTAGCCAATCATAATTGCAAATATCATTGGCATCTAAAGCATTTAGATATCTGAAGCCACAATTTTACGAGGTGAGGCTCCCAGTAGCTATCACAGCTGGTTGCAATCATAGAAATAACATGAGTTCCATAGATTTGTCAGGAAGGTCATGATTCGCCAGGAGTGGAAGTGATCATTTCACTTTCAACACTAAGATCTAATATATGTACCACTGTACAACCCTTCGGTAGGACGTACGACTGTCTTAGAGGGCAGTTTGTGTTGTCGGGCACAACAGATGAACTTGTGTTCTCAGAACTGCCGTCAGCCAGTGTACTTTATAATTGACACTTGCGTGGTTGTCGGCAATTTAGTTAAACTGTACGCCAGTTCAGGTGGCACATCTTCCCAACAAACTGAAACTTGGATGTGAGACGTAGCAGGATTGGTTGTTCCAACAACGGAAGCCGGGAACAGAAATATAGGAACCTGGCCTCCGTGCAAACATTGCTTACACCGTCCGCCTCGCGCTCCGAAGCTTGTAGGTTCCATTCCGGGCTACGTCATTCGTTTGAACAATGCATGTGTCTCGGAAACTCCCGGTGGTCGTCGCTGGAGCTATGGAGTTCGTGCTTTGTGCGACGCTTTCGACAGGCCGCCATGCGGAGGGAGAGGCCGAGCCATATGGGATAAAACCCGGTGCAATGGAGTCGGTCCTCTAGCATTGACACGCCCTGAACAGATAATTACAATACAGATATTTAGAACTCACACAGACACACACGCGTAAAATACACAAGACATACTCACAAACACACACACACACAAACACAAAGATATACACTCTTATACACAGAGATATGCACCACTACATGTACATATCAGTGCAATCATACACAACCAAAACATACAATGACATACATACATATCAGTGAAATCATACACAACCAAAACATACAATGACATACATACATATCAGTGCAATCATACATTTCCATCCATCCATCACGTGCCGTGCCGATAAGCGTAGGTGGTTATGTTTTGCCATCTCACTCGATCACCAGAGTCGTGGATCAGCTCCGTGTTTCTGTCTCGACCATGCCACGAGACCAAGCCATCCAGGTATTTACTTCTCGGTCTTCCTCTTGCTCTCTTCCCTTCGATCTTGCCAGTTGTCACCAAGTTCTCCAATTCATTTCTTCTCATAGCATGCCCAAAAATTTTTAACTGTCTACGTCTAATGTCTCTAATCAGTTTACGATCTTCATTTGTTTCTTGAAGGACTTGTTCATTGGTTGTTCTGTCTGTCCATGGTATTCTTTGCATTTACCTCAGAAACCACAGGTCCACAGCTATCAGCTGTTTTTCAGCTTGACTGCTCATTGTCCACACTTCACATCCATACAAAAGTACAGGTTCTATGTAGCACTTCAACACTCTCGTTTTCTCGCTTCATTAGATAACTTTTTGTTGGTCAGTATGTTTTTCATCTTGAAAAATGCTACCTTCGCAATGGCAATTCTTGATCTAATTTCTTCAAGGCATCTCCCATCAGATGTTATGACTGTTCCGAGATAACTGTACCGATTCACTTGTTTAAGAATATGCCCATTTACTTGTATATCACATTGTGGTATTTCCTTCTTCCCAGTGACGACCATAATCTGTGTCTTCTTACAATTTAATTCTAACCCTAGTTGTTCACTGTGTGCAACAACCGTATTTACTAAATGTTGCAGGTCCTTTTCATTGTCTGCAATCAAGACTGTATCATCTGCATATCTAATGTTATTAATGTATCGTCCCCCAGTGTTGATTCCTTCCATATCTTTTACATTTCTGAAAATATTTTCACTATACAGGGAAAAAATATCTGGAGACATTACACATCCCTGTCTCAAACCTCTCTTAATAGGCTGATATTGACCTACTTCATTATCAATTCTTGTGGCAGCTTGTTGTTTCCATTATATGTAATTTTACAAGTCTAAGGTCTTTTCCATCAGTTTGTAGATCTTCAAGCATCCTTATCATGTCGACATGTCTCTCTTTATCGAAAGCATTTGTGTAGCCAATAAAGCAAAGGTGTAGATCTTTGTTTACTTTTATAGAACGTTCAATTACTGTTCTCAGTATATACACAGCATTTGCTCTACCTTTGCCTTCTACAAACCCACATTGTTCTTGTGACATGTTGGGAGTTGGAAGCAGTACCCACTCTGACGTACCCCACAATGAAGTAAAGCTATGAGGATGGGACTGATTTCATTTGGAGGGGATGGGTTCTTGGAAGCCAAAGACACCCATAATAGCTCTGGAAATCTAGGAGTTTTCCCAGGAAAATTAATTTCTTCCCTCCAAAATCTTCCTTCCCGAAAAGAGAAACTTAATTAGCTCGAGAGACCCCCACCTATGATCGTTTTCCCTTTTAGGTGAAATGGTCACAGGAATTAATAAAATGTAAAGTTCCCTTTTCTGAGTAACCTGGAACCTGGGAGATTACAATAGGACAGAATTTAGCTGTCTATTAGTGTTTACCCAGTCACCTGTAGTTCCAGATACTACCTCTATGTGAAGTAGTTTCATTAACTAAACACATAGATAATAAAATGTTTTGTCACACCACAATGTATTTGACAGAAGAATGCAGGAACAGTTAATTTTGTTTATTAATCAAAATAAAAACCTGTGGAAGTAACCAGTGATGCATTATGACATATGAACAAACATATTAGTCTACAGGATCAGGTTCCAAAACCACAATGGAGATTAGAACTCCTGAAAAGATCTATTGTTTTTCTGGCATTTCATCACTGGACCACTCTGGACCACCTAACAATGTCTCTGCACTATAACACTGTTCTTTTTGTGAAACTTCCATGAATCTGTAAGTGATTTGGAATAAACAAATCTATACATATTCCGGAGAACTTTCTGGAATGAATAACTTATGATAACAGTTCTTTCGTATGAAATTGTCTATCAGACTTCAGCTTTAAATTAGTAATTTGCAAGTCTCTTGTGAATTATAAAATTGATCCAAATGATCTTATAAAGTCTCTTAAATCAGATTATGTCATTTCTCCATGAAGCAAAGCTCAGTTTTGGGCACAGTTCAATGAAGACTCTTAGATCATGGAACTCCTGACAACAGATCTCTTGTGCACCTTATTCTTACTGAACAGCTCATGATTTGCAGTCCCTTGGTACCTTATTGGACAGTGATCTGCAACTCTGGATCATGACAATCTGCGAACACCGCCATCCTCACCTGAGGTGGATAAACATGGTGAACACATTTATATCTAGCCAAAGGATGATGATTCTCCAGTGGACAAGAATGAAAAGGGTTTACAGACATGAGTTACAGAAGGTAGCAGATTCAGGAAGTACCTACAAGTCAAGAGCTACAGTGTCTCTCTTTGTACTGGCATTAGAAATCAATTATATTGGGCAAGCTTTCTTTTACTGCACTTGTACATAGTGGCCTGTTGGCTGATGTTCTCACAGAGGACACAGACACAGTGACTGACAAGGCTAGAAAAGAATGATGGAGAGTAAATGATGAGATGTACCCAGCATATCTGATCCCTACATAGTAATGGAACAGAACAGGATGATTGTTCATCTCATACATATTAAATCATGTTACCAATCAGTGCTGCCACCATTGTTTTAGTCTGCCTGGATACTTTCCTGTTTATACCCTCTCACCTCTTCTGTCATTTCCTTTACTTACTTCTTCTGACACTGGGGTGATATTTCCCCCTGACAGTTTAGAAGTGCTTATGCATGAAAGCATATTATGTCCTTTACTTACTCCGTCAAACAGGGTGATGGTTTAATCAACTACATTCCACATGTTGCATCAAAGTAATAATGTAAAGAAACATACATTAAATATTTCATTCTAAAGTTAATATAAGTAACATATAATTGGTATGAATGTGGAGGTCTATGTGAAATGTTCCTTATGAGGATTTACACTGCCTCTCATTCAATAACACACATATATATACAGAGTGAAAGAAAGATGAGACACCACATTGTACTCATTCTCTCAAACTAACACCATTCTTCTTTTATTCGTTCACTTGAGTGCCGGTGTTGGGCTGTTAGCTGGACTGTGGTTCGTCAGAGTGCTCAATGCTTGTTCGAATAAATCACAGCAGTATAAATGCTGGACCAGTCATGGATGCTAAACAGTTACACACACATTCTGTCTTCACGCCACGAACATATAAGATAAGAGGTAGAGTATTTCATTCCTCCTTCTCACATTCGCGTGTGTTGGCGGTTCGCTGTGGATTGCAACTAAGGCGACACCCAGAGCACACAAATCATAGTTTATCCTGTAGTAACCTGCTCTGAACGCAGTCAGACAGCTAGTAGTTTAGGAGTAGCAGTATGGCTTAAGTGCCTCTTTTCACGGCTTAAGACATAGTGATTGTACAGCAACTCTTCTGGAAACGAAAGATAGAGGGCGTCAGATATCTACATCAGCGCTGGCAGAGAGTAGCCATCTTGGGACTGGTTGAAAGTTGGTGGCTAATAGAATTCTTCTAATAGAAGAATATATATATATATATATATATATATATATATATATATATATATATATATATATATATATATATATATATATATATATATATATATATCGTGCCGGAACTTACACACACACACACACACACACACTCATACTTAAAGCTTTACCTGACTCAGAAATAAACAAACTCAGGCATAATTTAGTCTGAAGCTTTCCTTCTGAATCAGGATGAGGGACATACAGAGACCTAAACCACATCTGGATGCTTTGCAGGTCGATCTGCATGTGCTGAAAGTTAGCGTCGCTGGACCCAAAACATTTCGCGGGCGACGCGATTATTCTAGGTTAACCAATGAATAGAACAGGCTTAGACCACATGATCTGTCCATCATTGGGTGTCACAGCTATTAATAATGTTGACGCTACATTCCTAGCATTCCAATTCTCCCTAGTGCAAACCCTTAGTGAGAAGTGTGTTTTGAAGTTGTGATGTGCAGATTTGAACAAGACGGAGTGCGCAATCATGCGACAGTTCTTCCCCTATTTCAGGTTGTATTTTCTTCCTCCTCTTTGCATGATAATTCTTAGCAAAATCTTCGTGATGTGACTCATTATACTAATTGTTCGATGTTGATCACATTCCAAGGCTCCTGATTTCTCTGGGATTGCAATAAATACAGAGTTACATAATTCATGAGGTATATCTCCAGTATCATGTATTGTGTTCAGCAGTCTGCTAACTTTATCCAGTAAATATTCTTCTAAAGCATTAATCATTTCTGTTGTGATCTGTCTGAACCGGGGGTCTTGCCAGATTTCATATGGTAAGAGCATTCTCAACCCCTATCTTCAAAATTGATGGTTCTTCATTATTATTTTGAACATTATACTGTTCTTCTCTGTTATCATCATAAAGTTTTTTTTTAAACATAATCTAACCATACATTTAAAATCTGACTATGATATTTCTATCTTTTGTCTTTAGGCAGCCTGCTGATGTATGTGTTCTTTGATTACTAAGCTCCTGAATTCTTTTGTGCATTAGTTTGGTATTTTTACTGTTGTGCTGTTTTTCAATTTCTATGCAGTATTTTTTCGAGCCATGCTTCTTTTGCCTCCTTAATAATATTCTGACTTTTCTGTGAATTTCTTCATATGTTGCAGGATTAATTTTGTTCTGCCTTCTTGTTTCCATTAGTTGTAAAAAATTTCTTCAGTCACAGATATCTAACGACCCACTTTTTTTTAAATTTTGGAATATGTTTGTCTGCAGCACAACTGATTGAATTCTTCAACATTTCCCATTGATCATCCACATCTTGAAATAGAATCTCTAGATCAGACAATATATCAGATTTGTTGCTTACTTCTATGTTAAAATTATCTTGTATTTCATTGTCAGTTTTCAATTTGCACAAATCAAATTTAACGTTTCCTGTTGTATACTTGACTTTCTTTAACTTTACTCTCAGTGTGCCTATAATTAATCTGTGATCACTGTAGCAGTCTTCGTTGGGGACTGTTTTTACGACTGTTAATGCATTTCAAAACCTTCTGCTAATCAGGATGTAATCTATCTGGTTTTTAATCCTCCTGTCTGGACTCCTCCATGTCCATAATCTTCTAGGATGCTGTTTAAACCAGGTGTTTCCTACAACCATTTCTTGTTCTTTTACCCATTCTACAAGTCTGTATCTTGTTTCGTTTCGCTCTCCCAAACCATGGCTGCCTACACTGCATCCATCACCTTGATTTCTTACTTTTGCATTAAAATCACCCATCATAGTATTTATTTCTGATTTTGTTTTACAGTTCTTCAAAGCAGACTCCATGTCACTTTAAAATTCCTCTATATTTTCTTCACTGCATTCACTTGTTGGAGCATATATTTGAATGGCATTTATTTTAAAAGGTCTTCAGTTTATTTTTAATAATAGAACTCTATCTGACACAGCCCAGTATCCTTTAACAGAATTTGATGTTTGCCGATCCAATATAATAAACACCTCTTTGCCTTTCGTCTCCCCCAGAATAAATAATCTTACAATCCTCTCCTGTCTTGATTCCTAAAATATTAATCTTCTCTCTGTCCATTTCGTGTTTGATATTTTTTAATTTTCCATCTGCATTCATTGTTCTGACATTCCAAGTTCCTACTTTCAATGATAGTAATCAGTTGCACCTAGTAGCCTGCTGACGGTCTGGAGTCACCTGGTGCACTTACACAACCACAAACATACACACATACATATCAGTGCAATCATACACAACCACAATGACATACATACAAACATACATAGACGCATGCATTGCATATTTAAAAGCAGACAAAGACATACATTCTAAAACAAAACTACATACACAGACAAAATATACAATACCTCAGACGAGAAAACGAACACATACAGACACATATATGCAATACTTAATACAGAAACACATGTACACACACGTACACACACGCGCACACACTATAACATAGACACGGACATCTACTCACTCACAAACACACACACACACACACACACTCATATACATACGCACATGCACACACTATAAAATACACAGGCATTTACTCACTCACAAACACACATACTCACATACATGCACATATACACACACGCTATAAAATACACAGGCAGCTACTCACTCACAAACACACACATACTCTCATACATACATACGCACACACTCACAAACACATACTCACACACACACACACACACACACACACACACACACACACATACACACACATACACACACACACACACCACAGAATGGTAAACCGAGGAAAGAGAAATCGGCAAACATGAATAAATATTCATTTATCGATACCTATTGCGCAAGTATCGACACGATCTCAACAAAGGCAAGCACGATTCCCAGGTGAGAGAACACGTTTCAGGTAGGAGAGAATCCCGACAATGATGCCCAGCGGGGCGGGTGCCGGGGTCGATCCCCGCAAATCCAATCACGATCTACTTAGAGCGGCACGACCAGAAGGAGACTTCAGCCCGATCAATCAATGACAACAAATAAAAACCACAAATCGGACCAATGGAAGTTATCGAAAACATGGGTATATACGTGTGTAAGTACGCGCGTGTGTGTGTGTGTGTGTGTGTGTGTGTGTGTGTGTGTGTGTGTGTGTAGCACACAGACAGCCCAGGTGGCTCAGTGGCAAGCAGACAGGCCTGCCGGCCAGTGGTCATAGGTTCCAATTCCTATCTATGCTGCTTAATGTTTAAATGTGACGTGGTCTCGTTGGTCGATCCAGAGTTAAACAAACATGGTACCATGACATATTTTGGAACGTTAGGGGAGCCTGCTTGATACTGACAAATTCACGCACCGAGAGTCGACTGGTCAACATACATATTGGTCTAACTAAATATTGGTCTAACTAAATATTGGTCGCCGGTCTCTCTGGCTGTGGGGTTGCAACACTTTCTCCCTGTAATCCCGTTTATCACGCAGAGTCTCGTAGCGGAGCGAGAGCTGAGGCGGTTCGACCCCCGCTCGTGACTTGCGGGATACTGAGCCGGCCGCTCAGAAAGCAATGGCAAACTACTGAGCGTAATCTTGCCAAGAGATCAACATACAGCTGAAAGATGCTGGTGTTGACAGCTAAGTCCTGTAAAGGATATGCTTTAAATAAAAAAATAAAAAAAAAAAAAAAAAAATATTGGTCTAACTAAATATTGGTCTAACTAAATATTGGTCTAACTAAATATTGGTCTAACTAAATATTGATCTAACTAAATATTGGTCTAACTAAATATACCCAATGCGTCTTAAGGTGTGTACATGGGTTATTCAAATGTTGTTGTTTTTTTTTTAAATTTTATTTTACTGAAATTGAAATTCCCCCATCCCTGCAAAATAAACATTCATATAAATATTACAGAAACACGTATAGTCCTCACAACACACAAACAACATGGCCAAATTCCTTGACAGAAATCTTATAGAAATAAGTATAGTCCTGACAACGCATAGAACGCACCAAATTCCCTAGTACAAGAGGCTAAACATAACATGGCATTTAAACATGTAAACGAAACAGTCGCTTCTCTTTGTCTGAGGAATACATACTAATTCTGGACAAATATCACCACCTGCCATGCTTATCCCTGTGTTGTTTTCATTTGCTGTCCACAAAGTGGCGGTCCTGGTTTTTTTCCACATTTGATTACCCCTTCTTTCGTCAGACCAGGTTCTGCCCAGGGTGCTCCATAGACCAGTTCCTGCCCAGGGTGCTCTATATACCAGCTTCTGCCCAGGGTGCTCCATAGACCAGTTTCTGCCCAGGGTGTTCCATAGACAGTTTCTGTCTAGGGTGCTCCATAGACCAGTTTCTGCCCAGGGTGTTCCATAGACAGTTTCTGTCTAGGGTGCTCCATGGACCAGATTCTGCCCAGGGTGCTCCATGGACCAGGTTCTGCCTAGGGTGCTCCAGAGACCAGGTTCTGCCCAGGGTGCTCCATAGACCAATTTCTGCCATTGCGACCAGGTTCAATGTGCTGTAGGCTAATTCATATCTCCGAGTGGCTACAGACAAGAAACACCATCTGCCCGAAACTCTGGACTCAGTTAAGGGTCAAGGGATGATGGGAGAGCAGGATGGATGGCTCAGACAGGGGACACCGTTAGAGAAGTGTGCATGCTTAAGAACACTGGGAGAGGAGGGCAGTGGGTCAGAAGGCCCGAGAAAAAGTCAGACCTGTACTGAGTCATAATGAAACATGGCCGGGAGTGCAGGGCTTTACCGACTGGCTGCGCTGAATGGGAGGTGCAGCAACTGATTCACAAGTCGCACCCAAGTGATGAAATCCATTCGGGAGGCTCTGTACTAAGAGGCAAAATAAGTTCTAGGGGGTTCATATCGAAGGTGAGTGGGGGGGGGGGTGTTTACTGCAGGAGAGCCTGCAACATATAGCCTAAGAATGGAGGTGGAGGCAGTCACCGCCGCGTTCCGCTGCCTGGAGGACAAACAGCACATACAAGTGATGGCTGTAACGGATTCATAGAGCATGCTGAGAAGGATGAAGACAGGTATGATTCGCACACAGTGCCATGCTTCGATTTGGAGAAAAAATAAATCAAAGATAGAGAGAATCTGTTGGAAGGTTTCCTCAGGTCATACTGGTGTGGTGGGAAATGACCAATGGTCAGACTGGCTAGGTATGTGCCATTGGGTAGTGTATGGTGCACGATAAGGCAGATGTGGTTGGGGCTTGTTTTTTTGGGGGGGTGGGGGGGAGGATCATGTGTATCGCCTGGAAGAACAGATACATCATCATGGCCTAGAGAGAATGGTCAGGGACAGAGTGACCAGTAGATCTGTCCGACAGTCGGTACTCCGAGGAAAGGCCTGACGCACACATGATCAGACTACAATTAGTACCATACGTTTTGGGACTCATCGCTGGATTATGAAGATGAGGACGGAACACGTATGAAGATGTGCTGAGAGCTGTGATGTCGGTTCTTGGCTTAAATCAGCCAATTTGTGCACACAGTGTTCAGTGTGAGTTCCTCTCGAGGGCGTGGTCAGTTTGTGCACACAGTGTTCACAGTGAGTTCCTCTCGAGGGCGTGGTCAGTTTGTGCACACAGTGGTCACAGTGAGTTCCTCTCGAGGGCGTGGTCAGTTTGTGCACACAGTGGTCACAGTGAGTTCCTCTCGAGGGCGTGCTCAGTTTGTGCACACAGTGTTCACAGTGAGTTCCTCTCGAGGGCGTGGTCAGTTTGTGCACACAGTGGTCACAGTGAGTTCCTCTCGAGGGCGTGGTCAGTTTGTGCACACAGTGTTCAGTGTGAGTTCCCCTCGAGGGCGTGGTCAGTTTATGCACACAGTGTTCAGTGTGAGTTCCTCTCGAGGGCGTGGTCAGTTTGTGCACACAATGTTCAGTGTGAGTTCCCCTCGAGGGCGTGGTCAGTTCAACCCCTGACCACGACCATGGGCATCCCTCAATGCCGGCTTCTATAGATTAAGCCTAAGGGAAAAGGAACCAGGTACCATAACTTCAATCTGAATGAAAGAATGTATGAGAGGAAATAGAGAAGAAGGGCAGAATGTCAGACGGGCCTGCGTGCCCAATTCTTAACCCTTGGAAAATAAAGATTTACTTACTTACTTATTACTATGAAAACCATCTTAGAGAAATGCAGAGAGTGCAACGTAGATTCCCATAAACGTTGTATAAACTACAGTATGGCCTCCGACTATGTTCAACACTGTCAAAGACTGAAGCATAGAGGTCTGAGGTCTGCCTCAAGATAGAAGACCACCGGGAAGAGTGGTCAACCTCAAGCAGATCAGAGGTAACACAGTGCCCCGGTATGAGGGCAGGGTAGGTGATAGGAAGGGGGACTATTAACTAGTTCTCTCATGAGACACGGAGGCGTCGACCAGATAGTTAGTACTCTGGTCACGGCAGAATCACGCCTACGTGATAGCCACAGAGAAGTGGATTGCCACTCAATAGGAGACGGCTGCTATAAGCGTGCTGAGTGTGACAGCACGCAAAAAGGCGAAGGACGCACAAGGTCCTTCCGCGTACTGTGTAGCCACGCGAGGAGAAGAATCAGACTGGGGACTGACTTCTTAGCGAGAGCACCGTTTAGTGTCGATAGGGGTTTCTGTAGCCAAGTAGATAGAGATTAGCAATAGGCTTAGGAAACTAGTGATAGGCAATTATGTGGCTTTGTGTGTGAATTGATAGCGACTGTTTTGTAAATGTAAAGAGCCAACGGCAAATAAAATGTATCATCCATTTCCTCTCACACGACTTGCAAGTTCCTTGTGTGGTGCGAGAGAAGTAATCCTGTGATGCCTGAAACATCGGTTGCTGACAAACACCAGAAATTGTGAATCATCCTAAAATATATTGGGTTTCATTAGATGTCATGACTTAATTGAAACACTATATCATTACCAATAAGCAGGTGTCAGGATAGCTGCTGAAATATCAAACTGGATTGAGTTGTAACCGGAAGTAAGACGGCGTTGCATTCTTTCTCCATACTTGTTCAACATCTATGCAGAAAATTTAACAGAAACGTCAAAAGTGATGAGACCAGAGACACGTCTGATGCATTCACAAGTGGTGGAAGTGTAATACCACAACCCACACGACCAGGTCATCCTCTCAGACAGTGCATAGGGATTAGAACAGTCACTTAGGTCTGTCTAAGATACTAGAGCAGTCGATCAGATCTGTCAAGGAGATTAGAGCAGTCAATCAGGTCTGTCAATGAGATTAGAGCAGCCAATCGGGTCTGTCAAAAGTGCGATGAAAGTCAACATTGTTTCATGCACTAAAAAAAAACCCAATAATATTGCCAGAAAAAAAAAGTTCATATCACACAACACTCACAATCAACGATGAAGACGTTGACAATGTGACAAACTGTGAACGTCCTGGTTCCGGAATTAACAACACTAGAGAGTGATCACACTCGGTGTGTAACAGTCTGGCCACGGGAAGGCAGGAGTTGAATAGTGTGGCCACAGGAAGGCAGGGGTTTAATAGTGTGGGGACAGGAAGACAGGGGTTGAATAGTGTGGCCACAGGAAGGCAGAGGTTGAATTGTGTGGTCACAGGAAGGCAGGGGTTGAATAGTATGGCCACAGGAAGGCAGAGGTTGAATTGTGTGGGGACAGGAAGGCAGGGGTTGAACTGTGTGGCCACAGGAAGGCAGGGGTTGAATAGTGCGCGGACAGGAAGGCAGGGGTTGAATAGCGTGGGGACAGGAAGGCAGGGGTTGAATAGTGCGGGGACAGGAAGGCGGGGGTTGAATAGTGTGGGGACAGGAAGGCAGGGGTTGAACTGTGTGGCCACAGGAAGGCAGGGGTTGAATAGTATGGCCACAGGAAGGCAGGGGTTGAATAGTGTGGCCACAGGAAGGCAGGGGTTGAATTGTGTGGCCACACTCGAGAACAGTTTGGGGGTTGAACAGTGTGGCCACACACGAGTGCAATTCAGGAGTTGAACAATGTGACAACACACTAGAAAAGTTAAGTACAAGTAGTAACTACATTCTTCCCATGGCAACATTTTAATCATGGAACATTTCGCAATCACTAAAGAAGAAAGTGGGAGATTGTGAACTTAGATGTTGCAAAAACATTCTTAGAATGTCGTGGGTCAGGAAGATAAATACTGACATTCTGAAAGTCTGAGCGTGGAAGACAAATACTGACATTCTGAAAGTCTGAGCGTGGAAGACAAATACTGACATTCTGAATGTCTGCACATGGTAGAAAACGAGCTTATAAACAGCATTATATCTGGACAATTGAAATACGTTGGCACTCAAACTCTACAATGGTTGAGACAGAACACTAATAGAAGGCAAGTAATATGGCTGCCCTAAACCGTTGAAACTGAGCATGTTAGCAACTTGCGTTATATACAGCGAATTGTGATAGCATTTCTTGTTGCAGAGTAGAAAACTGTTGTGAACATTCACAAGTGTCTATGTGATGTGTATGAAAGTTTTGCAGTCGACAGGAGTAGTCAGTCGCTGGGTTCAAGAAGTGGAGATACGAAGCTGCTTGATCAGCCACGCTGTGGACATCCTGCAACACCCGCAGAAATGTTGAAATGCGCTGAGGGTATTATTCTTACTGATAGGCGAATCACTACTCAACAATTAGCTGTACAGCTGTCAGTCAGCAATGGTAGCGCAAACGCAGTTATAAAACTCTCTGATTTTCAAAGGTAGGCGCAACATTGGTACCTCGAAGTCTCACAAATGACCACCGATTGCAAAGGAAAGCAATTTCTTCTTAATTGTTGGAGCGTTTCAATGCTGATGGAGAGAAATGTTTGGCTAAGATCGTTATAGGTGACGGAAAATGGGCACATCATTTTGAACCTGAGACAAAAAGAATGTCAATGGAGTGGCACATCCGCAATCATCACGAAGAAAGAAATTCAAACAACTCCTTCAGCTGGAAAGGTCATGATCACTGTCTTTTGGGAGATTGAAGGTGCGATTCTTGTGGATGTTATGCCAAGAGGAGAGACAATCAATTCGCAAGCTTACATTAAAACATTGAAAAACCTCAATCAACATTGATCGGCCGCACAAGAATCCAGCAGAGCTGATTCTCCTTCACGACAATGCGCGCCCCCACGCAAGTCTGGCAACACATAAAGCAATCACCAATCTGGGTTGGGCTGTACAACCCCATCCACCCTATGCTCCCGATTCGGCATCCTCTGATTGTCATAGTTTTGGTCCACTTACAGATGCACTCCACAACATCTGGTACGGGCACGGAATACACGAACTTGTTTCGCGCCGGCATAAAGCCGTGCAGGTTGATGGAGATTATATTGAATAACATCGGTGTTTACATGACACATCCATGTATATTTGTGTATACATTTTATGTTTTTTGAATAGACAGCTTCTGAGAAAAACGAATGTGGTGCATTACTTTCTGAACATCCCTGGTGCATTAAACAGGATACAAGTTGTATTTACATGTAAATGATAGTGCATGTGCAGGTAACTTTGACCCAGGTAAGACGAATCTCCAGGCCGGGTTACCTTTTATCTGCTGCTTAAGAGAAGTTAATTATTGTCTGTACCTTCGAACTGGCCGAAGAGTGACGTAACTTAGCTATGTACAGGATTTCCAGGGAGAGAAAGGTGCAAGGTAGGTCGTCATTCCCGCTGCGGACAAGCTCAGTTATGTTAAGTTGAGTTGAGTTGAGATAATTAGTTAGTTAGTTAGTTAGTTAGTTAGTTAGCTAGCTATCTAGATAGTTAGTTAGTTCAGGGGTGGGCAAACTACGGCCCGCGGGCCGCACGCGGCCCGCCACCCGATTTTATGCGGCCCGCGAGGGCATTTAGGAATAATAAGTTTTACTTCGTTTTTAAGTTATTTTGTTGAATTTTAAAGAATTTCATGTACCATTATGATTGTTTCAACATTTTTGATAAGATTTCTTTCTAATTATCAATTTTTGTAAACAGTCCTTGGCCTTCGTAATGTAATGCTTCTTCTGCTTCGTCTTCTTCTTCTTCTTCTTCTTCTTCTTCTTCTTCTTCTTCTTCTTCTTCTTCTTCTTCTTCTTCTTCTTCTTCTTCTTCTTCTTCTTCTTCTTCTTCTTCTTCTTCTCTCGTTGGCCTTAAATACTATAACTGCAATGTTGCCTCTTGTGTGAATTTAACTGTCCTTTTTAGTTCACTCAACAGTCCATAGAGTTTATCTTCCACTGTCGTCTCTCTTGGCCAGAAGGTTAGCCTAGACATATAATTTGGGCAGTCTTTGAGTATGTGCTCTGCTGTCTGCGACGATAATCCACACGTGCACATGGCTGATTCACCAATCTTGAATCTTGTATACATGTGGTTGCGTAATCTATTGTGTCCTGTTCTGAGGAGCAGAATAATGACTTGTTCTGGTCTGTCCATAACGTGGTAGTCGTCTTGAGCAGGTTATGGTGGCTTTCTGACTGATTTGATCATTCTTTTCTTGTGGTGGTAACGGGCACATCAGGCTGTTCTTCATTTGCTCCTTCCTTAGCCAATCGATCAGTTCTGTCGTTTCCGGGTACTCCACAGTGGGATGGTATCCACTGTATGGTGACCTTATGCTGGCTGCTAAGTTCAGAAAGTAGTGTCCTTAATACTGGCAATTTCCAAGACATCATTTCGTTTTCGTTGAGGTGAATTTCTTGCAAGCAACATACGCTTACCTTTTCTTGGTCCAAGATGTTTTCTAGTTCTATTGTTTTGTTGCCGAATCCCTCCGCATTCCCGTGCATTAGTTTTAGTCTTTGTTTGGTATGGCCAGACGCTCTATTCTCAGGTCCCCTGGCTCCACAGGACATCTGAGAAGGACCTCCAGTAGTTGTGGTTGGACTCTTTCGAGGCATATGGCCCGGCACTGCACCTGCCTGGGGGTCCAAAGTAGGGCGAGCACCGTAACATTTAGCCGTAGTCGACATATTTCATTGCGCGTGATTGGTGGCATCCTGATTTCTGTGGTGCGTCTCCTGGCTGGTTGCCTCTTTATTCAGCACCTTTCCTTTGCTAGAGCAGACTGTGGTCTTACTCGAGTTTAGGTGTGTAGGCACGCACACACATGTCTGCGTATGCATGCACGTGCATACACATCTAGAGCTTTCTGTATATTTCTCGGCGCCAGTGACTCGCCGTCGCCCCTTCTCCTGTTAGTTAAAACAGTTTCGCCACGAGAATGCCAGAAGTTGGACTTCTGCTGCATAGGTGATGAATGCACGAGCCATTAGGGTATTTATGCAAGGTTGGGCGCTCACCCAAACCCGGCCCCTGGCTACATACAGCAACATTTGGAACCATATAATGCTAAAATGCGAATTTATCGATTTTTATATAGAGAAATATTTATCGACATGAACAATTTAATAAGGATGATTTTTTGAAAAACAGATATTTCTCCGGTGAATAAAATGATTTATTTTGCAAGAAAATATTAAATTTAAAAGTCTTTTACTGTTTTAAATTATTTCCACATTTACAATGTTCAAATTAATTTATTTGTTGTAGTAGTCTTGATATATTTCTGGAATTTATTCTGAGTTCACTACTTGTTTTCCGAATATTTTATTTTCACACACAGCCGGAAGTAGGTTTTGTTTCATTTCCGTTTTAAAGTTTTGTACAGTTCTAACTGTTCGAATTTTATTTAAAAAATGAGTGTCAATAACAAACGTAAGATTGAAGATGAATGCCGTGTTTTTAATTATGAATGGACAACTAAGTACTGTTTTATAAAAGTTGGTAGCAAATCAGTTTGCTTGCTGTATCGTGAGTCAGTGGCTGTCTTCAATGAGTACAATTTAAAAAGACATTATCAAACAAAATATTCCGATTTCGGATACAATTTAACAACTGAAGGGATTGAAAGGAAATGCCTTGAGTTGGTGAAATATTTTGGAGAAACAGCAAACTGTTTTCACTAAACAGTCTTGAATTCAAGATGCCGCAACTGAAGTTAGTCTTGTGCTGTCACACAGAATTGTAAAGCAGAACAAGCCATTTTCTGATGGCGAGTTCATCAAGGAATGTTTGCTAGATGCAGCAAACATTATGTGTCCAGAACAAAACAAAAAAAAAAAAAAAAAAAAAAAAAGTTCTGACATTACTTTATCCAGGAGAACTGTGGTAAGACGGGTTGATAAGATAAGTGACGTTTGTTATGCATAAACTTCAAGATACAAGTAAACAATTTTTGTGGTACTCTCTTGCATTGGATGAGAGTGCCGATGTACATGACACTGCCCAATTATTGATATTTATACGTGGAATAAACACTTCTTTCAAACACACTGAAGAGTTATTGAGTGTTGAGTCACTCAAAGACACAACCACAGGCCATATAATATTTAAGGCTTTTACTAACTGTATTGAAAGAACTGGGTTAGTTCGGAACAAGATTGCAAGTGCTTCAACTGACGGAGCTCGTGCTTTGACTGGAAAAAATGTAGGTCTGGTAAAGTTGATAGATGATAAGATTAAAGCAGAATATCCTGATCACACATTACTACCACTTCACTGTGTGATTCATCAAGAAAGTCTGTGAAAAACTGTTTTGAATATCAAGCATGTTTTGACCCAGTTGTCAGTGTCATCAAACTCATCATATCAAGAGAACTTAATCACATACAGTTCAAGGCATTACATGACTATTTGGAAACTGAACATTCCGATATCATGTACCACACCAATGTTCGATGGCTGAGTCTAGGCAAGGTGTTGAGGTGAGTGTGGGAACTCAGAGAAGAAATAGTGATGTTCCTAGAGATGAAGGACATTGAATGTGACTTTAATAGTAATATTGTCAATAAAGAGTGGAAGTTAGACTTTAAGTTTGCCATTGAAATTATGGAAAAGTTAAATGAACTGAATTGACAAACTTCGGGGCAATGGTGTGTTCGCACATGAATTGTATGTACATGTAAAATCATTTCAGTCAAAATCTCACTGTACTCCAGACAAGAAAGTGAAAAAGATTTTGTAACTTCCCTTTGCTGAAACAAGAAACCATTTCTGGTGAAATGACTGAAAAGTACAAAGCCCAATTAGATGCACTGATTGAAGAATTTGAATGGAGATTCCAAGATTTCAAGAACGTAGAGCCACAGTTCAATATTCTCAGTTCCCCTTTCAGTGCAGAAGCTGATACAGTCACAGAGGATATACAGTTGGAGCTGCTTGACTTAGAAGCAGATCATGATCTGAAAGAGAAATTCAAGTCAGATGGGTTGCTGGATTTCTATGGATCTTTATCACAAGAATCATTTCCCAACTTGAAAAACTTTGCAGCTAAACTTTTATCATTGTTTGGATCAACATACATTTGCGAACAAGCATTCTCTTCCTTGAAGATCAACACATCTAAGAGTAGGTCTTTATTGTCGGACTGCAACTTGCATGCTGTCATGCGAATTTCAACAAGTAAACTTGCTCCAGATTTCAAGAATATTGTCAAAAAGTGCAAGCAGTTACATATATCTCATTAGAAATCAACAATTATAGTGACAGTGTAGTCGGTTTGTGTCTAAATTAAAGCCATTGATAGATAATAAAGAATGTTTGTTATAATAACATGTTGTAAAATCTTGTTAACAAATTAGTAAAAGTTGTTGTCCATATTGTCAAATATAATGTATAAGTATATAAGTAAAATAACATTGCAATCATTATTTATTTATACTGCTTAATAACCTATAAATAATTAATAATTACTTATTGTGATAGGTTGCTTTAAGCAAAATGGACATTTTATACAATATATATATATATATATATATATATATATATATATATATATATATATATATATATATATATATATATATATATATATATATATATATATATATATATGCGGCCCGCCAATAGCTTTACATTTGTCAATGCGGCCCTACGGACAAAAAGTTTGCCCACTCCTGAGTTAGTTAGTTAGTTAGTTAGTTAGTTAGTTAGTTAGTTAGTTAGTTAGTTAGTTAGTTAGTTAGTCGACAGATCATCCTCATTGCACATCGAACCATTCAGTCCATACGTGCTCGGATCCCCTCCTCAGCAAATCCCGCAGCGTGTAGCGGCTAACGACACCAGTTCTGTGTTGGTTTATCAATCTTCTTTGGCTTCCTGCATAGTGTTCTTGTTAGGCCACACCTCTTTTAACTTGCTGATCTCGCAGCCTGACCAGGGTTGTAGATTCCCAGTCATCGCTTGGTTCTCGTTAACGACTTACTTCTCGTAGAGCATTCAGAATATCTCTGGCGCGTCCGCCCTCCACAGTAGCCCTACCTGCAAGCCTGTCGGCCTGCTCATTCCCTTGTACACCCGCACGCCCGGGCACGAAGATGAAACTAATCTATGCCAGCCGAGACCGCCCCAGAGACAGCAGCCACTCAATCGGACTCACCCCATCTCTATCCTCTTGAGCAAACTCATTGAGTCACTAACCTGTCGCAACCTGTTTGAACACTACCTTAGTACAGACTACATTCCCCCATAACGAACAACACAAAAAAGACAATAATGGTAACTTATCTCAAACGACAACTAGCCAAAAAACATTCCCTTATGTATGGCACGTTACACCCTCCTTAGGTATTTATAATGCCCATGTTAAACACTGCCTCAGTGAGTCATTTGTTATTGATTATTTTTCATGCGTTTTAATGTTCTTTTGTTGTCAAAAGTTGCTTCATAAGTGATGTTGAATGAAAGAATGTATGAGAGGAAATAGAGAAGAAGGGTAGAATGTCAGACGGGCCTGCGTGCCCAATTCTTAACCCTTTGAAAATAAAGACTTATTATTATTATTATTATTATTATTATTATTACTAAGGACACAAACCCGATTTAATGTCTGTGTCTCGAGCCATGTTATTGCTTTACTTACTGCCATGACTTCCATAGTCAGGCTGCATGTGGTCAAAACAAAAGCGCCAGACGCCCCCTTTACACCCCTCCCCCCAACTAAAGCCACCCCCTCCCCCCCCCCCCCCCGGCCTGAGCCGTAAAGGCCCATGAACTTCTCACTCCTCGGACGACCGACCCATTCGTGTAAATGACCGCATCATCCTCTAAAGAATTCTCGAAGATCAGAGCCTGTACTTTCACCTCCACAGCAGCTGGACTTTCTTGTCTGCATTTCCCGTTTAGTTGGATGCACGCTGAAAAGGATGTACAGAACTCTGCTGGCACTTGTACCTACTCCTCGCCAGGTTCTAAGTCCTCAAGTCAACACACCTGCTGAAGAATGTCTTCGGCTTGACCCATCCACGACTTCCCTCATTTTAACCTGCTGTTCTTCACCTTCTTAATCTCGCTATGCAGTGGATGTTGTGTGTTTGCGTTGACTCTGAGATAGGCAGGTTCTTAGCAAATTTGTATTCTGACCCTCATAGTTGGAAAATCAAGAAGATAGCGCATCGCCCTGCATACTGCATCTCTTGTATATTCAAGAATAATGCGCATAGCGTCGTTCTTTATCCTTTCCATCCTTTCTATTTGCTTACGGCTGAGAGTCAGGATCGACATTGCATAATCCAAAACAGAAAGGATCAGATCCTCGCAAAGAAGACATAGATGGCGCTGCTCACAGTTTGCCGCCGCCATAACCCGCATAGCAGCCAAGTCCCGCTTAGCCTTTGTAATCACCTGGTCTATGTGCTCAGTATAAGCTAGGCTTCGATCAAATCGTATCGCCAGGTAATTCATTGCCTGCGTTCTTTCCAACGTCTCTGAACCCAGATTTACAGTTGGCATTGAGGTGTTGACAATATGGTTCAAAGAGAACCATGTCACTGTTGCCTTTGTTGGGTTGACCATTGCCCAGCTTCAACACACCAAGTGCTTATGCGATTGAGTTCGGTTTGTAGTTCCACAGCAACCTGATCTCTATCCTTTCTCTGACGATAGACTAAAACATCGTCGGCATATGACAATGTCCTCCCCGGTTCTATGATTTGCTCGCTGGTGATTCTCACAGTGAAGGCGTTGAACAGTGCCGGAGATAATGGTGATCCCTATGGAAGGCCAGGTTATATTTTTGTTGGTTCCGAAGTCCAACTACTACATCATCTAAAAACTACTTTCTGTTGGAAGAAGGCTGCAGCTATCCAACTAAGGAAGAAAGGACTTATCTTGAGTTCAAGAAGCTGACGCATTAAAAAATCCAATGGTACTCTGTTGTACGCGTCTTCAAGATCAATCGCTGCAGCAAATGTTTCAATGCCTGAGTGGAAACCTTCATAGACATCATGGGCAAGAACCGCTGCATGGATCCAGGTATTTCTTTTTGGACGGTACCCTGCCAGGGTAGGTGGGAAAACACCTTGCCTCTGTAGCTGGCTTGATATTTTTCTGGCAATTAACTTCTCCAGCACCTTGCCTATTGTATTCTGCATGGTTGTTACTCGATATCTCTGAATTTTCGTGTGGTCTTTGCCAGGCTTCGGCAAGGGAATCAGATAGCTGTGTAACCACTCCTCCTTGATGCTAGCACTCCCTATGATGTTGTTGTACATGTCTGCTAGTTTCTCTAGCTCGTTGTCGGTACACCTATTGATGTCGTTGTGTCTTATGCCATCTGGCCCTGGAGCGCTGTTTTTTGATCGTCGAAGCACAGCCTTGATTTCTTTCACTGTCACTGTGTCTTCATCCGAAGTGTTCTGGGCCTTGCACCTGTCTGACGTGACCTCCTTGGCCAGATTTCGGCCTATCATGTCTGTCTGGTTGCTCTGCTCTAGAGAGCGTTCAAAGAGGGCTTTGCCCTTGTCCTCGTCAGTCCTCTGCCAGATGAAGTCAGCACCTTGGAAGTCAGAAATGCTCTTATTCTTGACTACCCCGCTCATGCTTTTATGTAGTCGCCAGAACAATTTCATTTACTTGTCTGTGCTTACTCTTTGACACACCTCTGCCCATTTTTCACTTTTAACTGCCTTGACAGTTTTATTAAATAGCTTACTTTTGTGTGCATCTCTCTTTCTAAGTGCATGCAGGGACAAGGATGGGCAACTCTGTTCTTCTAGGCATTTTGCCATTTCAATTTACAGCACTACTCTTATCCATCCAGGCCTTTCCCACCTCAAAATTCCACCAAGGTGGCTGCTCCCGACTCTTTTTCCTGCTTTGAAGCTTTCTGCGCTTGTCACGTCTTATTTTACTCACCACACCTTGCCCTGTACTGTCATACTGGAAAGTCTTTACCTTTAGCTTGTGCTGCCTGGTTCTGCCTTTCTCCACCAATATGCTGCAAGGGTGGTGGTCGCTGCCGTGGTGTCCTAGGACACCCCATCTACACACTGTAGTGAGTGAAGGAGAAACCAGCGCGAGTTCAATAACACTGTCCTCATCACCTGGACTGCTTGCTGTCCTGGATTAAGCTGAGTTGAGTTGACTGACCTGAGGTGAGTTGAGTTGAGTTGAGGCAATGTGAGCTGAGTTGGGTTGAGATGAGTTGAATTGTGTTGAGTTGAGTTCAGTTGAGTTGAGGCAATGTGAGCTGAGTTGAGTTGAGTTGAGCTGAGCTAAGTTGAGTGAGTTGAACTGTGTTGAGTTGAGTTGAGTTGAGTTGAGCTGAGCTGATTTGAGCTAAGTTGGGTGAGTTGAATTGATTTAACTCAGGAGCCGACATCACAGCGCTCGGAACATTCCCATATGCGCTCGTTCTCATCTTCAACAACCAGAGTCCAAATACTAATGGTACCGGCAACAAATCGATATATGTCCGTGTGACCTGTCCTAAGAGAAGTGAGTGTCGGCCTGGTCCGCTGGTCACTCCCTGCTGCACCATTCTCTACAGGCAATGACGGTGTATCTGTTTATCTAAACTACTCACGATCCCAAAGAGCTCTGACCATATCTGCCTTATCATACCTTATCCAGATGTGCAGATACAGTCAGTTATACCTATACAAGACATTATTTGTGGAGAAATGAGACGTCGGAAAGTGACAAACATGATCTGCATCTACTGTGAGGGAATCTGGTAGTACCAAAGGGCTGTGTCGGTTGGGAGTCTGCTACTAGTGTGTGTACCCAACAAGATGTGGTCTCGCCTGCACGCTGGTATGAGCTTCTCATTACACATCTGTTGCGTGTCAAGGTCAGAGTTGAGAGTGTTGAGGTAGCGATGGGGGGGGGGGGGGGATTTTGGAAGCAGCTAAACCGTTGGAGTGAGAGGTCAGGGGAAACATGTGTCTTCTTGGATGGGGTGGGACTTATTGGGAATGCCCTTGTCCGGTGGATGGACAGTATTTTCTGGAAGCTTCTTTACCAACTAGTTCAGGATAACACTGGACAGGGAAGAAATACAGGAGCTCCTCGCTCGTAAGGTCAGAGTTATCAGTTCATAACCTGGGTAGATGAAGAAGTTGAGAGTAAAGTCAGAGTTGTCAGTGCCATAACCTGGGTAGATGAAGAAGTTGAGAGTAAAGTCAGAGTTATCAAAGACACACCCGGGTAGATTAAGATGTTGAGAGTAAAGTCAGAGTTATCAAAGACACATCCGGGTAGATTAAGATGTCTAGAGTAAAGTCAAAGTTTTCAGAGCATAACCTCGGTAGATGAAATTGAGAGTAAGGTATTTCACCGTCGTTTGATAATTGTGTGAAAGGAATTATAGAGAAGATAAGTATGATGATGTTAGCTTAGATAATAACCAAAGTTAACACTTTCGTTAGATTACAAGCAAAGTTAGTCCTTTCACCAGTTAAATAACAAGTAGAAATAACACCCAGTTATATAACCAAGCAGAATTAACCCTCAGTTAGACAACAAGTACAGACTAACATTGTCAGGAGGATCCTGGAAGCAGAAGAAGTGGAGGAAGACATAGAAGTAAGAGAAAGATGAGGAGCTAAAGTAGCAGCAGGAACAGCAACAGCAGCATCGGCTGCAACAGAAGTCGTAGAAGTAGGAGGATGAGGAGTAGCAGCAGGGACAGCAACAGCATCAGACGAACAAGCAGAAGATATGCCATTGAAGAAGTCAATTTCTCAGCTACAAAGATTTAGAGCGGCTGAACATTTCGTCACAGAGACGGTTTCCTGCGTCTGTGTACTGACTGTCACATGACTGTTGTCACTCAACGTGGACCGCGGTCAAAGTGACCTGACATGTGACCCAAGAAACGGCAAGTCATTGGTTGAGGGGACTATGGCATCGGAGACTATTGATTGGCACTGAGAGACGACAGAAAGGATAACTGAGGCAGGAAAGGACCTGAGATGAACAATAGACAATAATCAACATACACAGACACACACACGCACACACATACATACACACACAAGCATATATTCACAAGTACACACAGACACATACAAATGGCGTGAGTGAAATAGTGAGAGAGAGAGAGAGAGAGAGAGAGAGAGAGAGAGAGAGAGAGAGAGAGAGAGAGAGAGAGAGAGAGAGAGAGAGAAATAAAATCAAATCAAATCAACTTTATTAGGGTCACAAATTGGGCGCGCAGGCCCGTCTTACATTCGGCCCTTCCAATCACTCGTCTTTCGTTCATCAAGAGCATTATACATTTACATAGGAAGAAAAATAAACATTGTGAAATGAATGTTGTAAACATAAACAAGGCTAATAACCATGTTATGAAGCCCATCTGCCACCTATCCATACATCACCCCACCCACACAACACCCCCACCTACCCACACACACGCAAACCAAGGGACACATACACACCCCCACTTACCGACACACACGCACACCAAGGGACACATATATCCCACCAACCTATCCATCCCTCTCCCGCACATCCCCCACCCACACACACTACCCTCACCTGATCCCGCAACCAAAATACACTCGCCACCCACAAACATTCCCCCACCAACCCACACATTCCACGCCCATCCACATACACATCCTACCCCACACATCCTCTCCCCACCCACACCTCAAACCACCCATCCCCCAGCCACATCTCCATCGACAACATATTCCCCACCCATGCACACAATCCCCCACCAACCCACACATCGCACATCCACATCCCAAAACCATACACACACATCCCCACCAACTGACATGTCCCTACCCCCCCCCCCACACACACACATCTCCCTAACCACCCATACATCCCCAATCCACTCACACACACCCCACCACCCACACATACAACTTCCACCCACCCACACATGCCTTAACCTAATCCCCCACCACACAATCCTCCACCCGCACATCACATACACCCCCTACCACGCACTATTCCCAACCCACGCACCACACACACACATACCCTCACCAACACATCCCCACTTACACACCACACACATATCCCCCACCCAGATACCACACAATATTCCCACCCACACATATACCCTTACCCATCCACCCCACATACCCCCACTCACACACCACAAAAATCCCCCACCCACACACACAAACCTCACCCACACAATATCCCCAACCAACACACCACACACCTCTCACCACCCACACACGCATTCCCTACCCGTCCACCAACACACACTCACTCACGCATACATCCTCCACTACGCACCCACACACCCCCACCCACCCACCTCCAACCAAACATCTCTCGATCACAATACCCCTACCCCCACACACATCCTCCACCCACTCACACATCCCACCCCGACACATACAACTCCCTTACCCACCTACACACAGAGAGAGAGAGAGCGAAAGGGGGGGGGGGTGAGGGAGGGAGAGAGAGAGAGAGTACTTTAGGCGGAAGCAAAGAAGAAAGCAGAAGTAGAGAGTTCAGAAGATATTGACGATGCCCACTGGAGATGATTTCATTACACGTAATACAGAAACGTGGCATCATCTGTGCAGGCTTGCCCAGTGAAGAGATTCCGCACACACACACAAAGTAGGACATGCACCAGCAACACACCGCATGGGCGACGATGTCTGTGCAGCCTTGCCCACGGATCAGATCCCAACACATAAAGTAGGACAAACACAAACCTACACAAGATATGGCCGACGTTGTCTGCAAGCCGATCTGCAGAAAGAGACCGAGCCATATGGGATAAAGAACGGTGCAATGAAGACGATCCTTTGGTCTTAACTAAATAGTGAAGTTAAGAATCGACATTACATCACTCCAGGTGCGCCCATCACATCCTCCGCCCCCCTCTTCAAACGCCAATGACGAGTTTCGAGGCTGATTATTTCAAAGGCAGCTCTTCTCTCCCAGCTCACACGTCCGCGTGGTGTGCAAGACCGGTAGTACAACTTCACATTGGTGGAGAGAGATGATGACACTTCAAATGTCAGGCCAGTCCCGACCCTGTCTGTGGTCACCCGCGGCACGTAGAGATGGCTGGATATCTGGTGAAACCTGGTCATGGTCCTGAGACTCAACGACCCAGCATGGGCCTCAGCGACCCAGCATGGGACTTAGAGACCCAGCATGAGACTCGGCAATCCAGCATGAGACTCGGCGACCCAACATGAGAGTCAGCGACCAGCATGAGATTCAACGACTCAACTTGAGAGTCAGTGACCCAGCATGAGAGTCAACGACCTAGCATGAGACTCAGAGACCCAGCATGAGAATCAGTGACCCAGCATGAGTCAACGACCCAGCATGAGACTCAGCGACCCAGCATGAGACTCAGCGACCCAGCATGAGAGTAAGTGAGACAGCAAAAGTCAACGACTTAGCATGGGAGTCAGTAACCCAGCATGAACCAGCATGCGAACCAGCACGAGAATCAACGACCCAGCATGAGAGTCAGCGACGCAGTATGAATCAACGACCTAGCATGAGAGTCAGCGACCCAGCATGAGTTAAAGACCCAGCATGAGTCCGCGACCCAGCATGAGTCAACGACCTAGCATGAGACTCAGCTAAAGTAAGTGTGTATGTGTGTATGCATGTGTGAGTGTCTGTATGTGTGATTGTGTGTATTTCTGTCTGCCTGCCAGCCTATCTCATAACACGGTGTTATGCACTGTCCTCATTTGACAATGTTTTTCCTATGGAATGTAAAATGTACAATTGATAATCGATGTTCGAAAGACGAGTGGTTGGAAGAGCCGAATGTGAGACAGACATGCGTGCCCAATTTGTGACCCTTTGGAAATAATAAAGTTCGTTCTCTAAGAATACAATCGAGCACGATGAAGAGATATAGTAACCCCACCTGGGTAATGTCATGACCTGGTATGTATGGCAGCTATCAGTTCATGTCTGGGGGATAATGCCTGTCATAAGATTACCTGCATCAGTTAGGTTAGTCCAGTGATAGCCAGACTCCCGAGTCCCGGAATTGATTCTCCTGTCAACGCTCACACACAAAAAGCAATGATACAGAAAAATGACATTTGCAGAGCCTACTTGTGCCTATCTAGAAATGTCATAATCTTGTGCAGAAGTAGGCAGTACACGAGACACAAGCCAACGATAACAGCAATTAGTCACTCGTTTATCGTTATTCTTGACAGGCAGCCGAGCAGAACGTCGAGTGCTAAAGTACCCGAGAAGACGGGACATGGCGTGAAAACACTGTCAAAGAACTGTGCAAGGGGAAAAAAAAGGAAACTGCCTCGCACACAAAACGGACACATTTCCTTAAAATTGTACTCTTGTTTTGTTTTCTGCGAATCAGGGACACGGACAAGTGAATCCACATTATCACACTATTATATTAAACGCCGCCTTTTTCTTCTCGGTCGATGCAGACGCCACTTGAGCGCGATTACCAGCAATGAATGAAGGCTGCAAAGGTTGTTTTCGTTAGGCGGGAAGTTCTGGCATATTTCGAACATAATGTCGACAAAGTCGATTTTTCTCTTAAGACATTCGCGAACAAGAAAGCTGGCACAGTGAGTATGTTTTTGAGTGACTGTTGCGAGCTGCACTGTGTTAATGTCTCCATAGAATTATGAATATAGCAGACACACACCCGTACACATCTTAAAGTTAATATCAAGAAATGTTCCGGGAAGGTTAACCCGGTCAACAAATGCCCGCAGAAGTTGGATTTGTCGGCCTCACGGCGGAAGAACACAGCTCTGCTGTAAACAGGTACAACGCAATCACGTCCCAAAAAGAAAAAAAAACTCTCCGGTTGAACGCAGAAGAATAAGAAGAAGAAGAAGAAGAAGAAGAAGAAGAAGAAGAAGAAGAAGAAGAAGAAGAAGAAGAAGAAGAAGAAGAACCAAGAAATGTCTTAGGAGACAAGGACGGCAGGTAGGATAGTGACCACACCACCCACCGCCTGCCAGCTGGTCTATAAATATGAGATTCGAACCGTATACCCAATGAACCTTCTAGTGTGTAAAAGGGTCCTTTACTGACACCTGTACACACACGCGCACACTCGTGCTCGCATACTCCAATCTCGAACCTGGAGGAATAAATCCCGCACCAGCCTAGTCGGAGACTGTCAATCAGATAATATCAGGCAGTAAACAGACCATGATGTGCACATATTGTATGACAACACAAGCTGATATCCTTAACTAGATACATTCACTCACTTACTGCATTCTTTACCTTCATGTGTGTATAAACATACATTGAGTCCATTGTGATCTCAAAATACCTAGAATTCGTGTGTGTCCAAACATACCTTGCCTTGGTTTGTGTTTATAAATTTAACTTACCTTCCTTTATGTGTAAACAACCCCTGCCTCTATATGTAAACAGTTCGTACATTCGTTGTGTGTAAACACATATTACATTCGTTTGTGTATTAAACATAAAATGCCTTGGTTTGCGTGTAAACATGTCTTACTTTAGTTTGTGTCTAAATATACTTTGCTTTAGTTTGTGTGTAAAGATACCTTGCTTTAGTTTGTGTGTAAACATACCTAACATTCGTGTATGCGTAAACTTACCTTGCCTTGATTTGTGTGTAAACATGCCAAGCATTGATGTGTGCGTAAACTTGCCTTGTCTGATTCGTGTTGAAACATACTTTGCTATATTGTTTATCTACCTTTACTTTAGAATGTCTTTAGTCTTTGTTTAGTTGTTATTCTTCTACCGTGGGTGTTGAGACACCTTACAGTCTCGTTTTGCCTTTCTTGTCCCGGAGGGCACCTTATAATCATGCTCTTCTGTTTCTGAACCTTGAGGGGTGGATTACTTATAATCTATTTTTGGACTTTCCTGTATCATGTTGATGGTTACATGTACTTAACATTTTATTTAGTCTTCTGTACTACCTGCATAGGTTGTTGCACCTTATATTCTTGTCTAGCCTCTCTTGTACTACCTGGATGGATACATGTACCTGATAACCTTGTCTACCTTCTCTTGTACTACCTGGATGGATACATGTACCTGATAACCTTGTCTACCTTCTCTTGTACTACCTGGATGGGTAGATGTGCCTTATAATCTTGTCTAGCCAGAGCAGACAAGACAGGTGGAAGGTCCAAGAAACAATTACACGTTAGAGTGACGACAGAGGTCTAACAAAACAACTACACGAAATAGTGGACAAGACAGACGGTAGTTCTAAGAAACCATGGAAAACAGGGAAAAGTTCTGAACTACCTGAGACATGTAAGCATGTGTATTGTGCTGATAACTGTGAACATCATGGGCATCTCTCATATGCCCTGAGATGTGGAGGTACGTTACGGTCGTATCTAGTCGTTACTCTTCTACCATGGGGACCTTTTCATCATGTTTATATGTACACACACACACACACACACACACATACACACATATACACACACGCACACACTCACACACATGGTACTGCTTTTCCGAACCAAGAACAACGGGGCAACAAACGTGAAACTGGTTGCCACCGAATTATGGGGCTTCCCTATCCAAGAGATCACAGACGTCACTGTTTTATGAAGATTACTGAAATTCCACCGAAACGTTCCAAAAGAAATAATACACACAAATGATTCGGATGGCCATATTTAATCCATCTATAAGTATATGTCGAATCTTATAATAGACACAGACGTACGATTGGCAGTCAAGAATGTGAGGTATCCAGTGCATCACATCCGTCTTCTCGTGTTGGAGAGACACATTGAGACACAAGTACACAGCCAGGAATGAAACTATAGGCACAGACTAGATCCATCCAGCTGTCACCCCAGGACACCAACCAACACGAAACTGACTATGTCCAAACTCCATCTTTCCCAGGATAAACCTATTAATTTCCAAGGCTCCTCATCTCGTAGACAGCCGAGGAAAGAACGTGCTCAGTGCAACAATACCACTCATTCCGCAGTGCTGGAGACCTTAGTACAATTCCGCTCTGTGTACACAGACCTCCGGATGAGTCCACAGTAGGTCAGCGCCCCTAATTCGACCACGGTGTCAGTTCACGGGGACACAGATATATCACACATGTTCTAGACTCTTCCGGAGACTCTATGCTAGTGTTGGCTTCAGAAAGCAGCGTTCGTAGATTACTTGTCACAAGGATTCGGTTCCAGTGTAATGGAAATCCCGCGCCGTTTTTATCCTCGCATGACGATTGCTTCCGGTGTCAGAATAAATGATGTGGAAGGATTTCAATTAATTCTGCGCCCAGAAACCGGCGGAAGGGACACCTAGTGTAGGCCTGGTATTGTTCCCTGTGTGAGGGATGTGACAAACCACAGATGCAGATTCTTGCGGGAAGACCACCAGTATCTGCCTATACAATCATGATATTTCTCATTCTGGTTGCTAGTAACATCACTACACTCAGATATCAGTGAGTGAACATTTGTCAACATCACTACAATCAGCTATCAGTGAGTGGACATTTATCAACATCACTAAACTCAGCTATCAGTGAGTGGACATTTATCAACATCACTAAACTCAGCTATCAGTGAGTGGACATTTATCAGCATCACTAAACTCAGCTATCAGTGAGTGGACATTTATCAACATCACTAAACTCAGCTATCAGTGAGTGGACATTTATCAACATCACTAAACTCAGCTATCAGTGAGTGGACATTTATCAACATCACTAAACTCAGCTATCAGTGAGTGAACATTTGTCAACATTACTACACTCAGCTGTAAGTGAGTGAACATCTGTCAACATCATTAAACTTAGTGATCAGTGAATGGACATTTGTGAACGTCACTAAACTTAGTTATCAGTAAGTGTGTGTGTGTGTGTGCGTGCGTGTACGTGAGCGAATGTATGTGTATGTATTTGTGTGGATATGTGCATGTATGTTGATGTTTGCAAGTGTGTGTGAGCGCGCACGTCAGACTGGTTGATAGGTTAATTGGAAGTTCGCTAGAAGAGTAGCTTAAATCCTGATTCCGGTGAGCAGACATGTCAGCTCACTGGGGTACGTCCAGTCTGTGTGTAGTCAGGTCACCGGAGTACGTCCAGTCTGTGTGTAGTCAGGTCACTGGAGCACGTCCAGTCTGTGTGTAGTCAGGTCACTGGAGCACGTCCAGTCTGTGTGTAGTCAGGTCACTGGAGCACGTCCAGTCTGTGTGTAGTCAGGTCACTGGAGTACGTCCAGTCTGTGTGTAGTCACCTCACTGGAGTACGTCCAGTCTGTGTGTAGTCACCTCACTGGAGTACGTCCAGTCTGTGTGTAGTCAGGTTACTGGAGTACGTCCAGTCTGTGTGTATCAGGTTACCGGAGTAAGTCCAGTCTGTGTGTAGTCAGGTCACTGGAGTACGTCCAGTCTGTGTGTAGTCAGGTCACTGGAGTACGTCCAGTCTGTGTGTAGTCAGGTCATTGAGGTACGTCCAGTCTGTGTGTAGTCAGGTCATTGGGGTACGTCCATTCTGTGTGTAGTGAGCTCACTGGGGTACGTCCATTCTGTGTGTAGTCAGGTCACTGGGGTACATCCAGTCTGTGTGTAGTGAGCTCACTGGGGTACGTCCATTCTGTGTGTAGTCAGCTTACTGGAGTACGTCCATTCTGTGTGTAGTCAGCTCACTGGAGTACGTCCATTCTGTGTGTAGTCAGCTCACTGGGGTACGTCCATTCTGTGTGTAGTCAGCTCACTGGAGTACGTCCATTCTGTGTGTAGTCAACCAGTTGGCAAGGCACTTGATGATGATGATAATAATGATGATGATT
This sequence comes from Cepaea hortensis, assembly GCA_963921405.1. Lineage (NCBI taxonomy): Eukaryota > Metazoa > Mollusca > Gastropoda > Stylommatophora > Helicidae > Cepaea > Cepaea hortensis. The sequence continues at coordinate 216,728,262 of OY992877.1, read as the reverse complement.
ATGATGATAATGATAATGATGAGTGACGTAAAGGCTGTCCGTGCCTCAAGGCGTCTGTCTGTGTCCTATATTTGAGTTATGAATTCTTTACAAGGGTTCTCACTGCTGTGTGAAGTGTAGCCACTATCTGAAACATAGCGGGTGTAGTCATAGCAGAAACAAGAGAACCATGTTGGTCTACAGGCGTCCATTCTGTAATTGGCGACAGTGTCGGCACTATGTTGGCATGACAGACTACGAGCTCTGCTGGTTACATCCGGACAAGAAGCCCAACTAAGCACTTTTGTTTTCATATCCAACGCGACAAGACAATGCTTTCGTTGCTGTCGAAATGGCCGGCTATTGAGCACAGCGAAGATGGTAGTGGGGATGAATTGGGTGTTGTCATTCACCCCGATTGTATTAATTTACCCGCATTCGCCAGAGACTACCGCCTTACACGCTTCCCTTTCCCGCCACGTCAAAACGAGACTACCAAACGTCAACAATTCATAAAAGAAATTGGTACCCGGTTCACGAACTTGTTCCTTTCACGCCCGACCCGTGACATCCTATCAGCTAATATGATTGCCTTCTTCTCAAATTAAAGAAACCTACAGCAAATAATAGAATTCCGAAATTACAGTGAAGGAACTTTGGCCGCAGAGTCAGCCATAGACGGGGCAGTGCAAGCGGGGCTTTGATGCAATATTTAGCATCCACAACACAAGGGGAAACAATTGCCTGGATTATTTCACACTTCCCATATTCCAATTTTCATTCTAGAATAGATTAACTCTTTCAGTCTCCCATATTCCAATCTCCAGTATAGAGTAGATTAACTCTTTCAGACTCCCATTTTCCATTCTTCCTTGTACAGTAGGTTAACTCTTTCAGTCTCCCATATTCCAATCTCCATTGTAGAGTAGATTAACTCTTTCAGTCTCCCATATTCCAGTTCTGGTTGTAGAATAGTTTAACTCCTTTCATCTACCATATTCAAATTTCTACTGCTTAATAAATTAACTCTGTTAGTCTATATTATTCCAATTTCTATTGCAGTGTAGATTAACTTTTTCAGTCTCTCATATTCCAGCCTCCATTCTAGAGTAGATTAACTCCTTGATTCTACCACATTCCAACTTCCTTTGTAGATTAACTCTGTTAGCGTACCATATTTCAACTTCCCTGGCAGAGTAGATTGGCCCTAGTATTTTTTGTGTATTAACTCTTAGATTAACTCTTTTAGTCTACCATATTATAATTGGCATTGTAGCTTAACTCTTTTAGTCTACTATATTTTAATTGTCGTTGTAGATTAATTCTTTTAGTCTACTATATTTCAATTTCCATTGTAGATTAGTCGGTCTCCATGGCGAAGAATTGAGGACGTGCTTCATAAGCCTGCTTACCCGCGTTCGAAACACAGCTGCGACCGATTTGGCAGCAGACCGCGTTGCGTCGGGTTTTAGCGAGTTGGTATGGGGGACGGTCGTTCAGAAAGCAATGGCAAACTACTAAGCGTAAACTTGCCAAGACATCACCAACTGCAGTAAAATGCAGGTTGTGACAGCGATGTCCTGTTAAAAAAGGATACGCAAAACAAAAAAAAGAAATTGTAGATTAGATTAACTCTTTCAGTCTACAGTATTCCAATTAACTCTTTCAGTCTATCAGACTCTCTACCTTAGCGAAAGTATATCCTCTAGTCAATCACATTCCACTGTCAATTAGAGAGTAGACAAAATCACCGAGTCGAATTTCCATTGCTTAGAGGATTAACTCTTTCATTCTACCATATTCCAATGTTCATTGTAAAATAGTTTAACTCGTTCAGTCTATCCTATTAACATTTCCATTGTAGAGTAGATTAAGTCTTACAGCACCACATTTCGAAGCACATTTGGGGAACAGAAGAGGGTTTACAATTCAAGAGTCTACGACGTTCATTGACATCTGTTGCTTGGGGTTTGTACAACCAGTTCCTCATTTCTCTGACAAACCGAGTCGAGGATTGGAAATCTAAGTTGACCAGACTGCAAGAATTTCAGTTTTAACGAGGTCCAGCTAGATTAATGCACCATACGGGAAGCCAAAGAAGAATAATCAACCAACACAGGACTGTGTCGTCAGTCGTTACACGCCGAGGGGGGCACGGAGGGGGGAACTGAGCACTTATGGGCTAAGTTCGATGAGGGTGATCTGTTGACGAACTAATTGATGCTGAGATGACAGGACAAGACAAAACAAAAAACATCAAGAGAAGAAGGCACACAGTGTTTGACGTTATTAAAGATAACACGCTGCGTAACAAGGTTCCCGTGGAGAAGGTACTTCGGGATCGATTCTGAAGAAACACCTCGAACTTCAACCTCACTCCAATAGAAGCAAGTTTTGCTGAAGGATCAGACCACCTGAAAGCCAAAACATCAAACTTACACATCCCTGTCCTCAATTTGATTCACAAACAACAACAACAACAACAACAACAACAACAACAACAACAACAACAACAACAACAACAACAACAACAACAACAACAATAACAACACAACAACAACAACAACAACAACAACAACAACAACAACAACAAACAACAACAACAACAACAACAAAGCCACACATTAACAATAGAATGCTTACAATATCGCCTGCGATCTCGTGTGTAACCAAGACATCATATTCTTCCCCGCCTCCTATTTCTCTACTGTCCTTATTTATTGTAATCTTTCCGAAAAACGACACGCTAAAAAACCGTCCCTAGATAGAATGTGTTTGCATTATTAGCCTGTCCACAAGGGTTCTTCGTTATTGGTTCTTAGTTGCTACAAGACATCGGTGCAGAATCTATGGATCCACAGTTAGAAGATGATGGTTACGGTTATCATGATCACTGAAAAGTTTAAAAATCAGTAGATCGACTCAAGCAAGAGGAAGGGATCGTTAACAACTTTAAAAATCAGTAGTCCGACTTATGTAAGAGGGATCAATGATAACTTTAAAAATCAGTAGACCGGCTCATGCAAGAAGAAGGGATCATTGGCAATTTTAAAAATCAGTAGATCGACTCATGTAAGAGGAAGGACTACATCAAATGGACAAGGCAGTGTTACGATGCACCTGTGTGTTACCGGGTCCCGTAAGGGACGTAAAGAATAGAAACACTGTAGCCCAGTGTTTCCCAACCTTTTTTGTGCTATGCCCCACCTAAGCCTTTCTAAAATTCTTATTCCCCCCCCCCCCCCCCCCCCCCCAACATATGCATCATTTTTAATATTCAAAAATTGAAATGTTCACTAAAGAAACTTAATTTTTTTCTTCTTTTTAGAAGGGCTCACGATTCAAAGAGGGGGCAGAGCACCCGATCCTAGCCAAAGGACCCATAGGTTTTAGGAAGAAATCACTAGAAAATTATTGAGCAAACACAGTAATTAAATTTTCAAAACATATAATGGAGAACTGAAATTCAAGTACAAAATAGTTTTAATGAAAGATTTTTCAATATTATTTTAATTATTAGTAATTATTTAAATTTAGTGAGATCCTTGCGCTTGATGCTTGCTGCAGAGAAATTTTATGTCAGGTTCCAATTTAGTTAACTTCAGTCTCAAGTCTCCACGTTTTGTTATATCCAGCCGATTTCTTCCATTTTCGAATTGCCCCCCCCCCCCTTAACAATCGAATTGCCCCCCTGTGGGGTGTGGGCCCCACGTTGGGAAACACTGCTGTAGCCTGTCATGCGTGTTCTAGGAGGCGACACAGGTGTGACGTTACTTCATCTCGTAGACAACTTTAGCTGCAGACTCCAACCGATCACGAACAAGTCTACAAGGCCTAGCGTGTGTTGATTGAAGCCCTATGCTCCGTTGGGAGCAGACAGGCAAAAGGAGAAGAAGGAAGTTGTGAAAGTGTACATGTTTCTCCAGACTGACCGCCTGTCACACAAGGGACACATAGACAGATAATCATCTTTCACACGCCTTGATGTGCTCTGGGCATTGGTAGCTAGTCCTATATTATGTATCAATCCGCGCTCGATGTGTGATCTGGTTCATATTGCACCAGCCGCCTTTACTTCCGTAGCCATGTCCTGGTGTCTATCTGTAGGCTGACTGGACCTCGGAGCCGGGATCCATGTCCTGGTGCCTATCTGTAGGCTGGCTGGATTTGGGACAGACAGACATACATATAGATTTACAGTACAGAGACAGATAGACAGACATACATATAGACATACCTTAGGTTCATGTTCACTATCTGCTCATTTAGGAACTGAAAAAGAGAAAGAAACATATCCAAACATCAGCATATAGGATAGATAAACATCTGGCTATTACAAATGAAGGCTGAGAAGAAGAAGAAGAAGAAGAAGAAGAAGAAGAAGAAGAAGAAGAAGAAGAAGAAGAAGAAGAAGAAGAAGAAGAAGAAGAAGAAGAAGAAGAAGAGGAGGAGGAGGAGGAGGAGGAGGAAGAAGAAGAAGAGAAATAAGAAAAATTAGAAGATGACGACGAAGACGACGAAGATGAAGAAGACGAAGACGAAGAAGACGAAGAAGACGAAGACGACGAAGAAGACGAAGAAGAAGAACACAAAGAAAAAACGAAGAAATACCAGTAGAAAAAACAACTGAGGTAGAAACAGAAAGAAAAAAAAACACAACAGTAGCAAAACAAACAGAAGAAGATGAAGAAATGGCAGCAGATGAAGAAACAGAAGAAGAATTAGAGACATCAGCGAAAGCAGAAGATACAGCAGCAGGAGAAGAAGACACAGCAGCAGCAGAAGGTGAAAAAGTAGCAACAGAAGAAGGAACAGCAGATGAAAAGGAAACAGCAACAGAATAAGAAGAAACAGCGGCAGATGAAGAAGAAATAGCGGCAGAAGAAGAATAAACAGTAACAAAAGAAGAAGAAAAACAGCGACATAAGAAGAAGACACAGCGGCACAAAAAGCAGCGATTGAAGATAAAAATACAATGTAAGGAGAAGAAGTAACGACGGCAGAAGAAGAACAAGCAATCACGACATAAGAAGAAGAAACAGTGACATAAGAAGAATAAACAGCGATATAAGAAGAATAAACAGCGAAATAGGAAGAAGGAAAAGCGACATAAAAAGAACAAACGGTGGCAGAAGAAGAACAATCAACAGCGACATAATAAGAACAATCAACAGCGACATAAGAAGAAGAAACGCGACAGAAGAAGAACAAAGTCACAACGACACGTGAAGAAGAAACAGCGACATAGGAAGCTTAAACGGCCGCAGAAGAAGAACAAACAACAGCCACATAAGAGAAAGAAACAGCGACAGATGAGGAAGAAACAGCGGCATAAGAAGAAGAAACAGCGACATAAGAAGCTTAAACGGCTGCAGAAGAAGAACAAACAACAGCCACATAAGAGAAAGAAACAGCGACAGATGAGGAAGAAACAGCGGCATAAGAAGAAGAAACAGCGATAGAAGAGGAAGAAACAGCGGCATAAGAAGAAGAAACAGCGGCATAAGAAGAAGAAACAGCGGCATAAGAAGAAGAAACAGCGGCATAAGAAGAAGAAATGGCGACAGAAGAAGTAGTAGCGGCAGCAGCAGAAGAAGAAGAAGATATTGATCGGAACCCTGTCACAGTCACCAATTTGATGTCTGTAACAACATCAAGAAACACTCCCCATTATCACAGACTGTACACAAACACAACAATTTATTCGATAAACGAAGCATCTTCAATGTCAGCTTCTTTGTTGCCAGCTAACCTCGCGCCGAGACCTGCAGAGAAAGACGCCATTCAACCCTGGGACCTGGCAGTTAACGAGGAGAGCTAACACGGATTCCCCGCACGTGCAATAACAGATAACAGGTTCGGCCATTGGTGTCTACAAGCAGGTAATTAGGTCAAAAATCCCGCCTCACATCCCAACAGGTGACTCACGTACATTTACTCATTTTAGTTTCTTTGCGTGATTTTGACACGCCAGGGAATTATTTAGGGATCTTTCATTTTCTTTTTTTTTAAATTTTACCCGATTTAAGTATAACCAGGATCCAGCCTCAAGTGATCAGACTCGCTTGGCTGATCTTAAATTTGAATTCTGGTTGCGGCATTTTAATTTGTTAGTATGTTGAAGTTATTTGCATGTCCTTTACATGACGTAGCAGTTAACCCCAGCGTTTATTGGCTGTCTGTGATTGACTAGTCAACTTTACGTTCAATAGTCTGTCTTTGCAATGAGCCACATATTATTGTTTGACATTGAGTTAAGATTAGCCGCATGAGCTGTACAGGACGTTGCAATCAAACCCACCACGTATCAACTGTTTGTTTTGTTTTTTTGTCTGTCTTTGGTTTAGCTGGCTTTGAACACGAGTGTAGTCTATACACATGCCACTACTTTCAGTGTACTGGATTGATTGTTGCGTGTGGATTAGTTTCATTGTCCCTCGCCATGTCTCAAGTCTTCCCCTGACATCACTCTGCCTGTCTCAAGTCTTCCCCTGACATCACTCTGCCGGTCTCAAGTCTTCCCTTGACATCACTCTACCTGTCTCAAGTCTTCCCTTGACATCACTCTGCCTGTCTCAAGTCTTCCCCTGACATCACTCTACCTGTCTCAAGTCTTCCCCTGACATCACTCTGCCTGTCTCAAGTCTTCCCCTGACATCACTCTGCCTGTCTCAAGTCTTCCCCTGACATCACTCTGCCTGTCTCAAGTCCTCCCCTGACATCATTATGTCTCAAGTCTTCCCCTTACATCACTCTGCCTGTCTCAAGTCTTCCCCTGACATCACTCTGCCTGTCTCAAGTCTTCCCCTGACATCAAGCTGTCTCAAGTCTTCCCCTGACATCACTCTGCCTGTCTCAAGTCTTCCCCTGACATCACTCTGCCTGTCTCACGTGAATGGGTTATCAGAGATGACCTTCATTATCTACTTATGGCCAAATTCAGCTTAGGCAGGGGTAGATAACCCTGCTTTCAACTGCCTGTAACACCTAATTAATCTTCAGTTGTTTGTTTGTTCATGAACCGTAAATTAAAGCAGAACAAAATATACCTTACTAAATCAGACAACCACTTATACTCGACACATGTTTTCACAACTGTCAAAGACTGAAGTATAAAGGTCTGAGGTCTGCCTCAAGATAGAAGACCACCGGGAAGAGTGGTCAACCTCAAGTAGATCAGAGGTAACACAGTGCCCGGTATGAGGGCAGGGTAGGTGATAGGAAGGGGGACTATTAACTAGTTCTCTCATGAGACACGGAGGCGTCGACCAGATAGTTAGTACTCTGGTCACGGCAGAATCACGCCTACGTGATAGCCACAGAGAAGTGGATTGCCACTCAATAGGAGACGGCTGCTATAAGCGTGCTGAGTGTGACAGCACGCAAAAAGTCGAAGGACGCACAAGGTCCTTCCGCGTGCTGTGTAGCCACGCGAGGAGAAGAATCAGACTGGGGACTGACTTCTTAGCGAGCGCACCGTTTAGTATCGATAGGGGTTTCTGTAGCCAAGTAGATAGAGATTAGCAATAGGCTTAGGAAACTAGTGATAGGCAATTCTGTGGCTTTGTGTGTGATTTGATAGCGACTGTTTTGTAAATGTAAAGAGCCAACGGCAAATAAAATGTATCATCCATTTCCTCTCACACGACTTGCAAGTTCCTTGTGTGGTGCGAGAGAAGTAATCCTGTGATGCCTGAAACATCGGTTGCTGACAGGCGAGGATTAAAGTGGTGTCAGAAGTGTGGCTTGGACAAATGTTCAAGCTATTACACTCACCCACGGCTCTAGACTAAGGTTGCTAGTAGTGAATTACAAGGTTTAATTTGTGTCAGTGACTGATGACGCGTGCAGACTAGAACAAGTTGCGAGCTGAGCTGTGCCTATCGTGACAAAATAATGTTTATTTGTGTTTAGTAAAATATTGTGTACTTATATTCATGTGTTCTTCAAAGTTGTAAGTATTGATATTATGGTTTTCTTTCATTTATTTATGTAATTACTTATTTGTTTATGAAAAATTATCAAGAAGGATTCATGGCGGAGCGATACACCTGCCGGCAACATTATCGATTTTTGAAAGCTAAAAATAGCGCTGCGTCTTTGACGTATTGCGACTGACAAACAGTTGTTTTACGGAATTTGCATTCAGCATCTGATTGTTTACACATCGTCAAGCTGCTGCCCGCCTGAATCTGTGCTCTATATTAACTATTATTTGTTTATTTAAGTTAGTGAATGAATATATTTATTTATTGAAACAATATTATTACATTTATATTTGTTTCAAAGCAATTATTGAATTTTTTTCGTATTTTTTCTATTTGTTTACTGTCGCGATGGCACTACTTCTGGCTATGCAAATTAGACTTGGTCTGCACAACACTTCCATAGATTAAACTAGAGTAGGAACGAAAGGCATAAAACGTTAGAACGAAGACAGGACATTGACATTTAATATTAATTAAATTACATTGTAGTTGTCTGGGGGCATGTCATTGTGATCGTACCAATTTGTCGAAAGTAATATGTCGTTTGCAATTTGTTAATTGTTGCTGCTCTTGTGAACCAGGGTGAACAACAGCTGAATAGAAAAGTAACTCGTGTGTATGCCGCAGTGCCAAACGATTAGACCTGAGTTGCCAAACGATTGTCCCTGATTTTCTGGAACATTAAGATGAGTATACTCAACGTATTTGGCATGCAATGTGATTAATAATGCATCTCTTTTTCAGCGTGTGATGCATTGGCATATTTTTGTGCTCTGTTTTTCAGGATAAAATTTTCCAGCTTATAAACTAAGAGTACAATTGGTAGTGCTCAGAGATTAAGAAACATAACATATCTAAGATAAATAAGTGCTTAAAGAGGTCAGTGCCTGTTAACGCTAGCTAATTACCCAACAACATGGCTACTTTAGCTGATTTCATAAAAGCAGGTAAAGAGTTACAATACACAGGAAAGGAGCTAGAACAATATGCTGATCAAAAATTTAAAGAAGCAAAGGATATGGAGAGAGATGAACGTGCACGAGAAAGACAACACCAGATAGAACTAGCTGAGATTACAAAACATAAAGAAGTAGAATTAAAACAGAAGCAGTTAGAACATGATAAGGATATTAAGCAACAACAGTTAGAACATGATAAGGAGATGAAGCTAAAGCATTTAGATCAGGAGAAAGAACTAAAGCAAAAAGAGATAGATGAAATGACAAGAGTTAAGGAAAAACAAATACAAGTGGAATCAGAAACACAGTTAAAGATGAAAGGTATGGATGTAGACTCACACGCAGAGATCTCTGCCACTAAACTAAAAAGCCAACAAGAAGAAAATAAGTTCAATAAATACAAAAATATTATTAAACCATTCTGTAAAGAAGATTCCATATCAGCCTGGACAGAAAATGTCGAGTATCAGTTTAAATACCACCAAGTTCCAATAGAGATGTGGGCTATGATTTATATGAAGAACCTGAGTGGTGAGCCCCTTAGGGTGATAGAATCAATACCAACTGATCTTAGATCTAACTATCAGTACATCCATGATAGGATAATGCAACACTTTTTACTTGATGCCCCTGGGTATCAGGTTCAGTTCTCAAATTTAAAACCAAAACCTAGTGAGACTTTCATTGATTACGTCTCAAATGTCCAAAGTGTACTAAATAGGTGGCTTATTGCGGCTAACATAGGAAAAGACTTTGACAGACTTAAAAATCTAATAGCCATGGATAAAGTCATATCCACCATACCATCTCCTTTTGCTAAATTCCTGCAGCAGTCAGATATTGAGACCATAGAACAATTTGAAAAGAAAGGCTCTGCATATTTTTCCTCAAATAGAGATATTTTTAAGACATCAAATAGCGACTCTGAAATAGTTTCTTTTGTAAAGGACCAACCTAAAAACTATCAGAGTAATAGAAAACCATTTCATAGAGTCGACAAGAAAGATAAGAAAGTGTCGAAATGTGTTTACTGTCAACTGTTGCATGACACTTATTCTATGTGATAAATCGCCTAACTATCCGGCACATCTTGAAAATGTCATTAAGAAGCAACAAAACAAAAGAACTGCATACAGGCGTGCAGTCAAATGCTTCTTCTGTTCCAGCTACGGGCATTATTCAAATAAGTGCCTGGAGCGCCAACGCATGAAAGCCAACAATGCTATTTTGATTGATACATCTTCTGATAGTGGTAGTGAGACTGAGTGTGAAGTTGAAAATGAATTACCTTTTAACCAATCTGAAGATGTGTGTTGTGTGAACGATATATTGAGCTTTGACAGTTGTGAGCGATGTCACCGATTTCATGCAGACGGAAAATTAGAATGTGGACATACAGTACCATTCTCAACTGAGAGTGTAAATGCAGCATTAGCCTCCAGAGGCAATTTGGTGTTCCACAATGCAATGGTCAACGACAGACCATGCCAATGTTTGCTGGACAGCGGCAGCACCCTTATTGGTCTTAGAAAGGAACTGGTGAATCCAAATGATTATACAGGTGACTCTGTCAAATGCCGAACCTTTTCGGGTAACATTGAAATTTACCCTTTGGCCAAAGCCCGTATTAACACTCCTTTCCTTTCTGGTACCTTTACTTGTGCAATACTTGACAACGCTTGTACTGATTTAATTTTGGGTTGCTTACCCCAATTGAAACAATGTACTAGCGATGAAATAGCTGCATGGGAAAAATTAAATGCAGCTAATGCAACAACCAGAGCAGACGCTATGAAACATCAAGACACACTACAAGATGAGAGATTACTGTTGCTATCACCAACTAGCACGGACGATACCACCAGACAAAAATTTATAGAACAGCAGAAAGCTGATCCTAGTGTGTCTCCGTATTTAAAATTATTGAAAGAAAGAGCCAAAGTGACAAAAAACGCATCATGGTTCTTTAGGCTCAGTAATGGTATTCTTACTAGGTATTATACAACTGGTAACCATGAGATTCAGCAAACGGTGTTACCTGTACAACACCGCCTAACTGTGCTAAAGATTGCACATGAGTCACCGTTTGCTGGTCACCTTGCATACGACAAAACCAGGGCCAGAATTCAGGCTCATTTTTATTGGCCAGGTTTTTGTAATGACATAAAATTATTTTTTCCTTCTTGTAATGTCTGTCAACATCCTACAGCTGAAGTACAACCTTCTACACTGGCTTCTAGGCCATTTGAGAGTGTGGCGGTAGATATTGTTGGACCCCTGAATCAGGTGTCCAGCAAAGGAAATCGCTTCATATTAACGATGGTCGACCTAGGTTCAAGGTGGGTTGAGGCAGTAGCTTTGAAATACATCACCTCCAAAGATGTTGCCAATGTATTTCTACACCTGTTCTCACGATTCGGATTTCCACGTACCATCTTATCCGATCGTGGAACTCAATGCATATCGGCTGCAACGCAAGCCCTTACAAAAATGTTAGGGATTAAACAGCATTTTACCACAGCGTACCATCCAGCCAGCAATGGTATAGTAGAGAAAATTAACGGAGATCTTAAGCATATGCTGGCTAAGGTAACAGCAGAAAACCCAGCTGATTGGGATACACTGTTACCAACAGTGCTGGTCGCCTATCGGGAGATTCCCCATTCAAGCACGGGTTTCTCACCGTTTGAATTAGTATACGGGGCTAACCCACGTGGACCCCTAACCATTTATCATCAGGTAATAACTAACTCCATTGAAATTCCAACCCCAAAAACACCTTATGAAATGGTGACAGAAACACGAGATAAAATCATGAAATCGTGTATCATAGCTAAGGCAGCTTTGGAGAGGAAGGGTCAAATCTACCGCCAATATGCAAACAAAGGGACGAGAACAATTGATCTTGAACCAGATCAAGACATACTTTTGTTACTTCCAGACAAACGAAATTTATTATTGACCTCATGGCAAGGGCCATTCAAGGTGGTACGAAAAATTTCAGATGTCGACTATGAAATATCAATAAACGGACACTTAAAGATATTTCATGTCAACATGTTGAAACCCTACTTTTCACGACAAGTGACAGAAGTAGAGACAGACGAACACAGTGCACCCACACCTAGTGATGAGACGACAGACGTACACAACGCAACTACACTAGTTAGCGAGACTGGCAAATCCGACGAGATGCATACACTTAGCGAGATTACAGAAAACGCACTTAGTACCACTACCGTACTGAATCAGGTAGACGACGACGGAATGGAACTACCTGTTCCTATTGTAGACAAGACTGCGACATTAGATAGCATACGGATAGAACAGGGACTAACAGACGTTCAACGACGACAATTAATAGAATTAGTGACGGAGTATAAAGACATATTTTCTGACATTCCAGGTAGGACGGACAGAATCGAGCACTCCATTCTTCTTTCGGACTCTAAACCTATAAAATGCAGGCCGTACTCTATCCCACTCAGTTATAGAGAAAATCTAAATAAGGAAATTCTTAATTTAGAAGCTAGTGGGATCATTCAGAAATCTACATCTGAGTACTCCTTTCCAATCGTCCTAGTTAAGAAAAAAGACTCCACAATTCGTCTGTGTGTGGACTATAGAAAGCTCAACAACGTCACTAAGATCGACGCAGAACCAATTCCTTCCTGCGAAGATCTTATTCTTGACATGTCCACCTCCAAAATCTTTTCCAAATTAGATCTTACTAAGGGATATTGGCAGGTCCCTATGAAGACTCAATCCATTCATCTTACCGCTTTTTCAACACCTTTAGGACTTTACGAGTGGCGTTTTCTTCCTTTCGGACTTCGAAACACTCCTGCCACTTTCGTACGCTTAACTAGAGATCTACTTCATGGAGTGACGAATACAGTGACTTATATAGATGACATATGTGTCCATACAGATGACTGGACAACACACTTACTGAAACTAAGACATGTCTTCGATAGGTTGCGACTCTTCGGTCTCACTGTCAAACCGAGCAAAGTTGAATTGGGCCTACAAGAAATTGATTTTTTGGGTCATGTCATTTCACAAGGTCAACTAAAAACTGACAATAGAATTATTACCAAAATTATGAACCTGACCATGCCTACAACAAAAAAGCAGGTCAGAAGCCTTTTGGGTTTAGTAAATTACTATAGCAAGTTTATACCAAACTTAGCGGAAATTACAAGTGTATTTTCAAATGTTTTAAAAGCATCTGTAAAATTAGATGTCAAAGATGCATTATTAATTTCTGCATTGTCAAAATTGAAAATCCTGTTTAGTAATGTACCAATCCTCCGCTTGCCTAATCCTAGGCTCGTTTATTATCTTAGGACAGATGCCAGCAGGATCTCCATCGCTGCAGTATTAGGCCAGTTTTATGATGGCATCTTCCATCCGATTTGCTACGTGAGCCGCAAGATCACAACTGCTGAGTCCAGATATTCCATATCAGAGTTGGAAGCCCTAAGCGTCATCTATGCGGTGAGGAAGCTGCATCGATGTCTAGCGGGTGTTCACTTCGTTGTCCAGACAGACAACTCCCCAATTGCGGTCATACAGAGTGGTGTGCATCGGAATGACCGTATTTACAGGTGGTCTTTAATACTACAAAATTATACTTTTAGTATAGAGCATATTAAGGGTAAGGACAACATTCTGGCAGATACCCTTAGTAGACCATCTGAGGTAGAAATACCAGATATCCCACATGAGAGTGTAGAGTAAGAGAGGTTAAATTAGTACATTAGAATATTCTATATGAAATATTTTACAAATACATAGACATTATGTTCTGAGCCAGGTACTAAGAACAGTGAACTACTATGTGTGCGTAGACACCAAAATAAGAACTGTACTCTGTGAGCAAGTATATCACCGTATGAACTAAGACAGCTCGTTACATACTAAGCTCCATATGTGTTCCGGTGAATCATCTGTGGTGAGCAGGGAAAAAGAGTGTCAGAACAGGACATAAATAATAGACACGAAAATACTTGTCTACGACACCAGCAAACTCTACAGGTGCAATACCCATAGGACACAAGTATGACTGTGTAATGTATTTAATATACCCAGGACAATTGTGGATATATACTATGCCAATGAAAGCAATTTCTAAACATTAGGGCAACAAATAACCTGAGGTATTTAAATACCGTGTATATATAAACTCATTGTGATATGTATTATAACGTTTTAATATAGTGATAAATTATAGTTAGATTAGGTCACTCTGAGATACATTTAGATTTAGGAAATATAATAGTTTTCATTTTTTTTAGTAGTTGAGATAGATCATTAATTTACCCACTTAATTAGCTTAAAAGTAGATTAGGATAGTAATTTAAACGTGATAACATCTAATTATAAACTATGATAAAAAGTTTAGATAGTAATAGTACCATTTAGTTTGTTACATTTCACTTTGGTTCATTTCACTAGAGCTCATGCCATCTTAATGAACCAGTCCATTTAACAAACTTGTTCATTTAATATTATGATTAATTTACACCGGATAGGATAAAATAATTATACAAATAAACATACATCATTTACACCATTTAGAGTAAAAATATTAATCATATATTTGTTTTCATTTAAAAACATTCATAATTTTGTTATAGTTCACATTACCCATGTTAGAAAGGGACATAATTTATTACATTTCACATTACCCATGTTAGAAAGGGACATAATTTATTACATTTCACATAACCCATTTTAGTTAGGTACATAACTCATCTCACATCAATTTCATTTTAAATAGTTAGATTACTTCCCTTAAATTAGATTAAAGTAGGTAACACATTAAATACATATTTACAGAACTAGTATTAGTATTTCAGTATTTAGAGTATTATTTCAGTAGAATATAGTGGTTAATAATACCAGGGTACAAAACATCAACCCTTTTTCTTACATGTAAATATGTTGTAAATACATGACTCGTGCACCAATTTACGCACAGTCATGAAGCTCAACTTTTTCAAACTTAGCCAAACTTGTACAGTGTCACTCCAAGGTTTTAAATAATTGTGAAGGTAAAAGATGTGTGACAGAAGTGTAAAAGTGAGAGCATATGTAAAATATACAAGAGAGAGTGAGATCAGTCAGCGGATTTTTTTCCGCTGCTCAACGCGATTTTTTTTGATTTTTTTTTATTTTTTGTCTGCGTCAAATGTTTGCTTTCAGTGTTGAAAGTGTGTTGTGTTGAATGTGTTGTGTGTAGCTTAGTGTAGATCTTAGAGAAAGTATTTTAAGTCTCATAAGACGGAAACGTAGTCACGAATTAGTGTTATACACTGGTTTGTGGCCACATTTAACCGAATTATGGCACTTGAAAACTAACTTACATACATATTATAAATAAACACACATGTTAGAAGTTAGATTATACTATTAGCTAGATCCAAACACGCAAACATCCAGGAAAACTAACATGTAAATTGCATACATTTTCGGTAGATCAAAGGGAGATAACTCCGGGTCAGGGGACACAATAGACAACGAAACACTAACTTAACAGTGAAAGATAACTTTACACGCGGAAGCGAGATAGGTAAAGCCTGTCGCACACAGCTTGTGTAATGGTTGTTTAAATATTATATGGGGGACATGAAGCAATTCATGTGTTGACCATAAGAAAGTCAACTTTGTATGGGTAGTGAGTTAATTTACTATTTGAGGGCAGGTCTTATAAGACAATGGTCCGGTTCAGACATACCTCTAATTAATATAATATTGCGATTGAGAAGAGGGCTCACGCCAACCAGACAAGTTTGGGGCGATTGCCAGTAGCCAAGTAAAGTGATACTACATTGTGACAATAGTCAGTAGAAGTCTATTAAGTTACCCAAAGCCAGGTTATCAACAGTCTTTGACAAAAATTAGATACACTAATTTTTTAGAAACCTCTTGCGTCACAACCAAGTAGTCAAAGTTGGTGACGCAACACAGGAGGGGAGGGTGTGTGTCAAAGACTGAAGTATAAAGGTCTGAGGTCTGCCTCAAGATAGAAGACCACCGGGAAGAGTGGTCAACCTCAAGTAGATCAGAGGTAACACAGTGCCCGGTATGAGGGCAGGGTAGGTGATAGGAAGGGGGACTATTAACTAGTTCTCTCGTGAGACACGGAGGCGTCGACCAGATAGTTAGTACTCTGGTCACGGCAGAATCACGCCTACGTGATAGCCACAGAGAAGTGGATTGCCACTCAATAGGAGACGGCTGCTATAAGCGTGCTGAGTGTGACAGCACGCAAAAAGTCGAAGGACGCACAAGGTCCTTCCGCGTGCTGTGTAGCCACGCGAGGAGAAGAATCAGACTGGGGACTGACTTCTTAGCGAGCGCACCGTTTAGTATCGATAGGGGTTTCTGTAGCCAAGTAGATAGAGATTAGCAATAGGCTTAGGAAACTAGTGATAGGCAATTCTGTGGCTTTGTGTGTGATTTGATAGCGACTGTTTTGTAAATGTAAAGAGCCAACGGCAAATAAAATGTATCATCCATTTCCTCTCACACGACTTGCAAGTTCCTTGTGTGG
>OY992877.1:216701775-216706775 GCA_963921405.1 Cepaea hortensis | reverse complement strand
GGTGCTCTTCTCTAGCCCAGAAGGTGGCGTGTTCAAACTCGGCATACAATTGGCAATGTTTACAACAGCCACTGGTGTATGCTGATACGAGACTTTCCGGTGATCTCAAGGGTAGTGTGATAGGTTGCTTAGTCTTCTAGGATAAAGGCGAAAGACTGGAGATCCAGTGTGCTAGTCATCCACGTTAAACATTTAACGGATTTTGTAGGTCGGCTAGAGTAGGCCTTGAGTCCTAATCTGTTGTAGTATGTTCACACCAAGACGGCGGGGTGGCTCTATAAAATTTCACACAAATTCTTTAATGTGATCACATCAGTTTTGTAATATGTCTCACACAAATTTTTGTTATATGTTCACGTCAGTTCTGAAAAATGTGCGCACAAATTATTATAGCCCTCACGGACAAGGGCCAGAAATTCGGAAGGCGTGGTTACACACGGACCACGTTAGAAATAGCTCGACGGTCGGGAAATGAAAGGCCTGCCAGACCAGGTTGCTGCCCAAGTTATATTAGATAATTATACAGCCTACCCACATAATGAATATGTGTAGTCAACGGAGTTCGTGCACTGTCATGAGATTGTCCTTGTGAGATCTATGGGAGGGGAGGTAGCATGTGAGCTGATATCGGTGTCTTATGAAAGTGGCCCTTTACTAAAATAAAACACACATTTTCAGACGAAACATAAATGATGTAATCCCACACGATGCGTTGTGTGGAATGGAATGACAATAAGATTCAACCTGGGCGTGTCTACAAACGGTGTGTTACTGGAACCATCAACAATCTGGAAGTGTCTACAAACGGTGTGTTACTGGAACCATCAACAATCTGGAAGTGTCTACAAACGGTGTGTTACTGAAACCATCAACAACCTGGACGTGTCTACAAACGGTGTGTTACTGGAACCATCAACAATCTGGAAGTGTCTACAAACGGTGTGTTACTGGAACCATCAAAAACCTGGACGTGTCTACAACCGGTGTGTTACTGGAACCATCAACAACCTAGACGTGTCTACAAACGGTGTGTTACTGGAACCATCAACAACCTGGACGTGTCTACAAACGGTGTGTTACTGGAACCATCAACAACCTGGACGTGTCTACAACCGGTGTGTTACTGGAACCATCAACAACCTGGACGTGTCTACAACCGGTGTGTTACTGGAACCATCAACAACCAGGACGTGTCTACAAACGGTGTGTTACTGGAACCATCAACAACCTGGACGTGTCTACAAACGGTGTGTTACTGGAACCATCAACAACCTGGACGTGTCTACAACCGGTGTGTTACTGGAACCATCAACAACCTGGACGTGTCTACAACCGGTGTGTTACTGGAACCATCAACAACCAGGACGTGTCTACAAACGGTGTGTTACTGGAACCATCAACAACCTGGACGTGTCTACAACCGGTGAGTTACTGGAACCATCAACAACCAGGACGTGCCTACAAACGGTGTGTTACTGGAACCATCAACAACCTGGACGTGTCTACAACCGGTGTGTTACTGGAACCATCAACAACCTGGACGTGTCTACAACCGGTGTGTTACTGGAACCATCAACAACCAGGACGTGTCTACAAACGGTGTGTTACTGGAACCATCAACAACCTGGACGTGTCTACAACCGGTGTGTTACTGGAACCATCAACAACCAGGACGTGCCTACAAACGGTGTGTTACTGGAACCATCAACAACCTGGACGTGTCTACAACCGGTGTGTTACTGGAACCATCAACAACCTGGACGTGTCTACAAACGGTGTGTTACTGGAACCATCAACAACCAGGACGTGTCTACAAACGGTGAGTTACTGGAACCATCAACAACCAGGACGTGTCTACAAACGGTGTGTTACTGGAACCATCAACAACCAGGACGTGTCTACAAACGGTGTGTTACTGGAACCATCAACAACCAGGACGTGTCTACAAACGGTGTGTTACTGGAACCATCAACAACATGGAAGTGTCTACAACCGGTGTGTTACTGGAACCATCAACAACCTGGACGTGTCTACAAACGGTGTGTTACTGAAACCATCAACAAGCTAGAAGTGTTTACAACCAAATTGTTACTGCGGCGATCAGCAACCACACACCACACTAGCTGAGAGAGACAGAGCATCCGTGAGTTTACCCGCAGTGCTACTATTCTTAAAATCAAACTTCAATCAAGAAACAAAACTTCGATCTGGCACCGTTAGAAACGAGAGATAAAAACCCTAATCAAAGGTCCCACTACTTCTTTAGAAGAACAGAACACGGATAAAAAGCAAATGCTATATTGCCTAGCCTGTCTGACTATGGCACCATCCAGGTAGCCATTGACGTCCACATAATGAGACAGCGAGCCAACGAGCCACTCCTCGATTCAGGTCATCTCATCAAGCAACAGCCGACAGACAAAACCTCGCTAATACACTCCTCCATCTAGAAAACCCACATTAGTTGATTTTACCCGGGGGCCATCCAGATCCACAAGACAAGAAAATAGACGGGGGGAAAAAAAACTGAAATTCTGCAGACTGAGAAGGCAACAATTTCGATCAATTACCCGCGCAAACTGCATGTATAGTTCATCAAATCAAGTTCCATAACGACTTATCAACATTAGACAAGGGGGGAAAACTCCGGATTCAATTTATTAAAAGATCTGATTTTCCGTTGATTTTTCCTATTTCCTTCTTTTAATTACGCACTTGGTTGAACAAACTACAACAAGGAATATTGAAAGAAGAAATGTTTTTCCCCTGTCGCCGACTGTTTGTGCTTGTTGGTTGTACATGTTTTTATTTGAGGACGTCAAAACAGCGGAAAGATGAAGTACCTCGTGTTTGCAGACCGCACGGGACTTGATAGATTAGCAAGGTTAATCAGGCGACATTATGAATGTCATTATTGCACATTTATTTGCTAATAAACTTGCTCCACGACAGCTCATGGCAGCCCAGAGATGGTTCCTTGATGGGCAGGCTTTTTTTTTTTTATCTCTTTCTTCCTGTCATTTCTTTCTCCTCTCCATTAACCAGTCGGGACCTGGGAAATCTGTGACAGTATGGGTGACTGCTGGATGACTGAGCTATAGTCAACGCTGTCTGGTGTATGACTGAGCTAAAGTCAACGTTGTCAGGGTTGTGGGTTCGATTCCGGGCCGCGTCCTTCGGTTTACGAGTTAAATGTTTCGGAGACTCCCATGGGTCGTCGCTAAAATCTACGGAGTTCGTGCTTTGTGTGACGCTTTCCGTGCTGCGGAAAGAGACCGAGCCATATGGGATAAAAACCCGGTGCAATGAAGTCGACCCTGTCGACTTTTAAGCGACTTTTTAAAGTCAACGTTGTTTGGTGTATGGCTGAGCTATAGTCAACGCTGTCTGGTGCATTGCTGAGCTATAGTCAACGGTGTCTCGTGTATGGCTGAGCTATAGTCAACGGTGTCTCGTGTATGGCTGAGCTATAGTCTACGGCAGTGTTTCCCAACCTGTTTTGTGCTATACCCCACCTAAGCTGTTCTAAAATTCTTATGCCCCCGCCGCCCCCCCCCCCCCCACCAACATACACATTATTTGTAATATTCAAACATTGAAATGTTCACTTAAGAAACTTGAATGATAGGTTTTAGGAAGAAATCACTAGGACATTATTGAGCAAACACTTCTCTTCTTCTTCTTCTTCTTCAGCGTTCCGAACCATTGAGGTTCTTTGCTGCAAATACAATCCGTCTCCATTCGTCTCTCTGGTGGACCTTCTCTTGCCAGTCGTTGATTCCAAGTGCTTGTAGGTCTGTGTCACGAGATCGCCATGAGTTAACCAGATAATAATACCGACGTTTGCTTGGCGTATATTTTCTAGGCCACAACAGTCGTACTAACAGAGTAAACACAGCTGCACGGGTTACATCGGGTCAGCCCATATACACATTTGGTGGTGAGTGAGAAAGAAGGGATACAACGCGTTGGCAGTTCATAACAGTTAAAATCACATATAATTGGCCGCTCAGGATATGGAATGGTTCCGTTTGTCATCTATAGTTCCGGACATCAGACGGAATGAAGGTTTTGACTGTCACCACATGACAGAAAGTTGAGGGCTTGTTATTGAAAACAGTTGAACACCTGCCGGACATGAACAACGTCACGTGCACAATGTAAGCTTGTTTGGAAAACCATGATTGGCAGCTTGGTATCGAAACTCTTTGTTGGAACTCGACAGTAACTCTCTAGATTGTTTTGGATGTCAGAACCAGTGATGACAAATCTAACATTGAGGGAGCCAGAGGGGGGATGGATCCCTGACAGGGGATGATCTGCCAATGTGCCACCTGTGTGGGGGCATAAAGGATAACGTCACGTGGCCAACTTTGGTAGTTTGCCATATAAACCCGAGTTGGGGCCAACTAGGGGGACTTGGAAATGTGGCTCTAGTCGGAGTGCAAGGGCACTGCAGTGCTTAGTGGAAATAATATCTACCGTGTGTTAATTAGTGACTTAATTTTACACGTGCCTATCATGGCAGATGTAGATATGATTGATAGGACTGCAGTAGTGCCATTTAAGGTATAACCTATTCTTATATTAGTTCTAATTAATATAGACTGTAGCCTTGTTAAAACTATAGTGTGATGATTAGCACTGTTAGTGGAAACTAGTTAGAGTAGAATAGTGATATTAGCTCTGCTAGTTAAGAATAGAGTAGGGTAGTGGTGATAAGCTATGCTAGTTAAGAATCGAGTAATGATGGATAATTGGGAGACGGGGGAATTGCCCGCTGGGGTTTTGCACTCGGTATGGGTCTCTCTTTGTCATAGCCTGATTCGGCCCTCTGTGGGTAGCTAATCTGCTCTATGACCAAGTTTAGTTAGCTAAAGATCATTAAGCAAGGCAATAGGCTTACACTCAGCCGATAGGATCAGTGACTAGTACTATCACCAGATGTGTTGTTTCTATCCTAGGTTCCCTACCAGATCCGAGGAAACTCAACAAGTTTT
>OY992877.1:216606775-216696775 GCA_963921405.1 Cepaea hortensis | reverse complement strand
GCAGCACATGTGTGGACGACGCTCGAGTTGTGGTAGCAACTGATTGTAGCAGGACATCTGTGGACGACGCTCGAGTTATGGTAGCAACTGGTAGTAGCAGCACATGTGTGGACGACGCTCGGGTTATGGTAGCAACTGGTTGTAGCAGCACATGTGTGGACGACGCTCGAGTTATGGTAGCAACTGGTTGTAGCAGCACATGTGTGGACGACGCTGGAGTTATGGTAGCAACTGGTTGTAGCAGCACATCTGTGGACGACGCTCGAGTTATGGTAGCAACTGGTTGTAGCAGCACATGTGTGGACGACGCTGGAGTTATGGTAGCAACTGGTTGTAGCAGCACATGTGTGGACGACGCTGGAGTTATGGTAGCAACTGGTAGTAGCAGCACATGTGTGGACGACGCTCGAGTTATGGTAGCAATTGGTTGTAGCAGCACATCTGTGGACGACGCCTGAGTTATGGTAGCAACTGGTTGTAGCAGCACATCTGTGGACGACGCTGGAGTTATGGTAGCAACTGGTTATAGCAGCACATGTGTGGACGACGCTGGAGTTATGGTAGCAACTGGTTTTAGCAGCACATCTGTGGACGACGCTGGAGTTATGGTAGCAACTGGTTGTAGCAGCACATGTGTGGACGACGCTCGAGTTATGGTAGCAACTGGTTGTAGCAGCACATCTGTGGACGACGCTCGAGTTATGGTAGCAACTGGTTGTAGCAGCACATGTGTGGACGACGCTCGAGTTGTGGTAGCAACTGGTTGTAGCAGGAAATCTGTGGACGACGCTCGAGTTATGGTAGCAACTGGTTGTAGCAGCACATCTGTGGACGACGCTCGAGTTATGGTAGCAACTGGTTGTAGCAGCACATGTGTGGACGACGCTCGAGTTGTGGTAGCAACTGGTTGTAGCAGGAAATCTGTGGAAGACGCTCGAGTTATGGTAGCAACTGGTTGTAGCAGCACATGTGTGGACGACGCTGGAGTTATGGTAGCAACTGGTTGTAGCAGCACATGTGTGGACGACGCTGGAGTTATGGTAGCAACTGGTAGTAGCAGCACATGTGTGGACGACGCTCGAGTTATGGTAGCAATTGGTTGTAGCAGCACATCTGTGGACGACGCTCGAGTTATGGTAGCAACTGGTTGTAGCAGCACATCTGTGGACGACGCTGGAGTTATGGTAGCAACTGGTTATAGCAGCACATGTGTGGACGACGCTGGAGTTATGGTAGCAACTGGTTGTAGCAGCACATCTGTGGACGACGATGGAGTTATGGTAGCAACTGGTTGTAGCAGCACATGTGTGGACGACGCTCGAGTTATGGTAGCAACTGGTTGTAGCAGCACATCTGTGGACGACGCTCGAGTTATGGTAGCAACTGGTTGTAGCAGCACATGTGTGGACGACGCTCGAGTTGTGGTAGCAACTGGTTGTAGCAGGAAATCTGTGGACGACGCTCGAGTTATGGTAGCAACTGGTTGTAGCAGCACATGTGTGGACGACGCTCGAGTTATGGTAGCAACTGGTTGTAGCAGCACATCTGTGGACGACGCTCGAGTTATGGTAGCAACTGGTTGTAGCAGCACATGTGTGGACGACGCTCGAGTTGTGGTAGCAACTGGTTGTAGCAGGAAATCTGTGGACGACGCTCGAGTTATGGTAGCAACTGGTTGTAGCAGCACATGTGTGGACGACGCTCGAGTTATGGTAGCAACTGGTTGTAGCAGCACATCTGTGGACGACGCTCGAGTTATGGTAGCAACTGGTTGTAGCAGCACATGTGTGGACGACGCTCGAGTTGTGGTAGCAACTGGTTGTAGCAGGAAATCTGTGGACGACGCTCGAGTTATGGTAGCAACTGGTTGTAGCAGCACATGTGTGGACGACGCTCGAGTTATGGTAGCAACTGGTTGTAGCAGCACATCTGTGGACGACGCTCGAGTTATGGTAGCAACTGGTTGTAGCAGCACATCTGTGGACGACGCTCGAGTTATGGTAGCAACTGGTTGTAGCAGCACATGTGTGGACGACGCTCGAGTTGTGGTAGCAACTGGTTGTAGCAGCACATGTGTGGACGACGCTCGAGTTGTGGTAGCAACTGGTTGTAGCAGCACATGTGTGGACGACGCTCGAGTTATGGTAGCAACTGGTTGTAGCAGCACATGTGTGGACGACGCTCGAGTTATGGTAGCAACTGGTTGTAGCAGCACATGTGTGGACGACGCTCGAGTTGTGGTAGCAACTGGTTGTAGCAGCACATGTGTGGACGACGCTCGAGTTGTGGTAGCAACTGGTTGTAGCAGCACATCTGTGGACGACGCTCGAGTTATGGTAGCAACTGGTTGTAGCAGCACATGTGTGGACGACGCTCGAGTTGTGGTAGCAACTGGTTGTAGCAGCACATGTGTGGACGACGCTCGAGTTGTGGTAGCAACTGGTTGTAGCAGCACATGTGTGGACGACGCTCGAGTTGTGGTAGCAACTGGTTGTAGCAGCACATGTGTGGACGACGCTCGAGTTGTGGTAGCAACTGGTTGTAGCAGCACATGTGTGGACGACGCTCGAGTTGTGGTAGCAACTGGTTGTAGCAGCACATGTGTGGACGACGCTCGAGTTGTGGTAGCAACTGGTTGTAGCAGCACATCTGTGGACGACGCTCGAGTTATGGTAGCAACTGGTTGTAGCAGCACATGTGTGGACGACGCTCGAGTTGTGGTAGCAACTGGTTGTAGTAGCACATGTGTGGACGACGCTCGAGTTGTGGTAGCAACTGGTTGTAGCAGCACATCTGTGGACGACGCTCGAGTTATGGTAGCAACTGGTTGTAGCAGCACATGTGTGGACGACGCTCGAGTTGTGGTAGCAACTGGTTGTAGCAGCACATCTGTGGACGACGCTCGAGTTAAAGTCAGCTAACTCAAAGAACAAGATTACTGAGAATAGACGTGATATGTTAATGAGTTGGTGGATCATCCGTTGCCACCGGACCCAGCTTACAATTAGCATTGAAAAACGGCCGTATCCCGTTAACCCTAACCGTTCCCTAACCCGCCTACAGTTTGACTTGACCCTGGCAAATATGATTAATAACTAGTGAAAGCGCAGCTTTATTTAATATGAGAGACTGCGGTATCCTATCCAGGCCTCGGGTCTTCAATTTGCCAGCCCAGTTCTAGAAGCATCGCCTTCTGCTAGCCATGCTGTCTGCAGTAACAACCACGTCATTTGTTTCTCCAGAGCGGGAAAATCACCGTATAATTTCAGAATTTGATCACAGAGCACATACACTTGTCCTCTCTTGGCTTTTAACATCATAACGTGAGTTGACATGATCGGCGCGATTGGGGCAAATCGTCGTTTGTGAGCAATGCAAACTGAACACGCTGGGACACAAAGGTGAGATCAATGTAGGCAGACCTGCCGCGTTTAACCTGTTGAATCAAGTCAGCAGGCTAATGTCTCTGTCTACGTGAACTTGCCACGGTGTAAAATCAAATATGCATGTGTCAACTTCCGGTCCAATTCTTCTTAAATGTTTCAGTGTTGAAGCGCTTCAATTTTAATGTTTAACTTTCGTATCGCTTCAACTTGACTACTTAAGTTTTGTATCGCTTCAACTTGACTACTTAAGTTTTGTGTCACTTCAACTTGACTACTTAAGTTTTGTGCACTTCAACTTTAATGTTTAACTTTTGTATCGCTTCAA
This sequence comes from Cepaea hortensis, assembly GCA_963921405.1. NCBI lineage: Eukaryota > Metazoa > Mollusca > Gastropoda > Stylommatophora > Helicidae > Cepaea > Cepaea hortensis. The sequence goes on along the minus strand of OY992877.1, from coordinate 216,693,064 downwards.
CTTGACTACTTAAGTTTTTTATCGCTTCAACTTGACTACTTAAGTTTTGTATCGCTTCAACTTGACTACTTAAGTTTTGCATCACTTCAACTTTAATGTTTAACTTTTGTATCGCTTCAACTTGACTACTTAAGTTTTGTATCACTTCATCTTGAATGTTTAACTTTTGTATCGCTTCAACTTGACTACTTAAGTTTTGTATCGCTTCAACTTGACTACTTAAGTTTTGTATCGCTTCAACTTGAATGTTTAACTTTTGTATCGCTTCAACTTGACTACTTAAGTTTTGTATCGCTTCAACTTGACTACTTAAGTTTTGTATCACTTCAACTTGAATGTTTAACTTTTGTATCGCTTCAACTTGACTACTTAAGTTTTGTATCGCTTCAACTTGACTACTTAAGTTTTGTATCGCTTCAACTTGAATGTTTAACTTTTGTATCGCTTCAACTTGAATACTTAAGTTTTGTATCGCTTCAACTTGACTACTTAAGTTTTGTATCGCTTCAACTTGACTACTTAAGTTTTGTATCGCTTCAACTTGACTACTTAAGTTTTGTATCGCTTCAACTTGACTACTTAAGTTTTGTATCGCTTCAACTTGAATGTTTAACTTTTGTATCGCTTCAACTTGACTACTTAAGTTTTGTATCGCTTCAACTTGACTACTTAAGTTTTGTATCGCTTCAACTTGAATGTTTAACTTTTGTATCGCTTCAACTTGACTACTTAAGTTTTGTATCGCTTCAACTTGACTACTTAAGTTTTGTATCGCTTCAACTTGACTACATAACTTTTGTATCACTTCAACTTGAATACTTAATTAAGTTTTGAATCGCTTCAACTTGGATGTTTAAGTTTTGTAATGCTTCAACTTGAATGTTTAAGATTTTTCTCATCAACTTAAATGTTATCTACCCATCTACCCATTTACTCGTCTACCCATTTACCCATCTACCCATTTACGCATTTACACATTTACCCATCTACCCATTTACCCATTTACTCATCTAACAATTTACCTATCTACCCACTTACCAATCTACTTATCTACCAATTTACCCATCTACCAATTTACCCATCTACTCATTTACTCATCTACCCAATTACTCATCTATCCATTTACCCATTTAACCTTATACCCATTTACTCATCTATCCTTTTACCCATCAACTCATTTACCCATCTATACATTTACTCATCTACCCATTTACCCAATTACCCATTTACTCATCTACCCATTTACTCATCTACCCATTTACTCATCTACCAATTTATCCATCTACCCATTTACCCATCAACCCGTTTATCCATCTACACATCTACCCATTTATCCATCTACCCATTTACTCATCTACCCATTTACCCAATTACCCATTTACTCATCTGCCCATCTACCCATTTACCCATCTACCCATTTATCCATCTACCCATTTACGCATCTAACCATTTATCCATCTACCCATTTACTTATCTATCCATTTACCCATCTACCCATTTACCAATCTACCCATTTACTCATCTACCCATCTACCCATCTACCCATTTACCCACCTACCCATTTATCAATCTATCCATCTACCCATCTATCCATCTACCCATCTACCCATTGACTCATCTACCCATTTATCCATCTACCTATTTATCCATCTACCCATTTACCCATCTACCCATTTACCCATCTACCCATTTACCCATCTACCCATTTACCCATCTACCCATTTACCCATCAACCCATTTACTCATCTACCCACCTACCCATTTACACATTTACTTATCTACCCATCAACCCATCTAGCTGAGGCATAGTGAACGTGTTTCACAATATCCACGTGTTATGTTAGTTGCATATTCTTAACAGGAATTCGCAGTCAACATCGGCATTATTTGCTGTTGTGATCTCATGGCAAGTTTACGTTCAGTAGTTTGCCATTGCTTTCTGAACGACCGCGCCCATTTCATTTGGTAAAAAAAAAAAAAAAAAAAAAAAAAAAAAAAACTAACGCAATGCATTCTGCTGCCAAATAATCTCGAAATACCGGCTTCCAAATCAGCTGCAGACAATGTTAAAACAGACCGACTTGCGTTATTTTTTAATATTGGTATGAATGTCGGTCGCTCAGAAGGCAATGACAAGCTACTGGGCGTAAAATTGCATATAAAATCATTAACTGCAAAGCATACCGGGGTTGACTGCTAGGTCCTGTAAAGGATGTGCAGCTAACTGTTTAATCCGCCGGTGTGAGATGGACAGACCTACCTACGGTTCGACCAACGATAAACCAGTTCCGCTGACCAACAATGACTGCGCCATTTGTCCACCACATGAACACACACGGACATTTGCATAACCCGGTTCTAACTTCCTACCAGGGGAAACAATCTTCAGCGGACAGTCATACTTAGCAGCAAACTACTTGGGCTGATCACCGGTTTGCCCACTCCGGGAGGACACGGCGCTACCCACACAGACAAGTTCCGGCTTCTACAGAGAGGAAACCACAAAATCACAGAGCTGTGCCCAAGGAGATGAGATGTTTTCACAAAAGTGTTGGTTTGTGACCAAAAAAACGGGTTGTTGTAACACGTGTAATAGACACCACGTTCATGGAGCCAGGCGATGGACCCTGATACATCTTCTCTTCTCGGGTTGAACGGCGTAGGGATAATCGGACAATAGAATGGCGGACAGCGGTCGTCTCATTACATTTACATACTTTTAAGCAGCTTCAGGCATTTTGTTAAAAGAACACAACAAAATAGTTTCCCATCTTTCTTGGCCCTCCCCTGCTACCCCAGGATGAAATGGTAACACACTGGCACGGCAGTTTCAGTTCAGTGAGTGACATAGCAAGGATTTCTGACCATTGTGAGGGGGTCAGTTTCTGTCTCCACTACTATTGTTTAACGAACGCGGAATAAAGTCAGATATATATTTGATTATTTGGTTGTTTCTGGATTTGAAATTTAAATATTGAGCACAACCCACTACTGGCAATAATTGTTGTGTTGCCAGTAGTGGGTTGTGCTCAATATTTAGATATATATTTACCAGTTGGTGTGTCGAAGCAGTCAGCTTTTCAGAGTTGTGTTATGTTGTGGTCACCACTCCGATGAAGAGGACATTACAACATCATGGGTTTCTATGATAACTTGTGATGTATGCAACAATACCATCCTAGGATATATATGATATCTTGTGATGCATACAACAATACCATCCTAGGATATGAATGATAACTTATGATGTATACAATAATATCATCCTAGGTTTTGTATGAAAACTTGTAATGTACACAACGACGCCATCCTAGGATATATACGCGGACGAGTCAATAAGTAAGTCACACAGTTCTATGGGATGGCAGGTAAATGTAGTTGATGTTTTCTACAGATGTCATTAGGTGACAGCAACATCGAACTTTATATTCCCGTTCGTCAGGTGGCGCTAGGTGTCTCATGCGCATGAGTAGCGCAAAACAAAATGGCGAATGTAGTTACGGAGTGTACAACCAAAGAGCAACGTGCTGTTGTGCGTTTTTGTGGGCAAAAGGACTGCCTGCAAAGGACATTCATAAGAAAATGCTTCCTGTTTATGCTGACAAATGTGTGTCCCATAAAGCGGTGCAGAGCTGGGTATAAACATTTTCTCAAGGACACTAAAATTGTTGATGAAATCCGATCTGTTCGTCCTGTTGAGATTGCAACAGAAGCATCCGTGCAGCGGGTGGAGGAGATGATTAGAGGTGACAGGCGAGTAACGATAGACTCTGTAGCATCTGCAATAGGGTGCTCACGTGGTTCAGCATACAGAATAATGCATGATCGATTGAAATTTTTAGGACTGCTGACTAGAGGAGTGTTGCTTCTTTATGACAATGCCAGACCACATACGGCTCGATTAACTCAGCAGAAAATTAACCAACTAAGGTGGGAAGTTCTGGAACATCCACCTTACAGCCCCAACTTAACCCCTAGCGATTTCCACTTTTTTGGTCCACAAAAAACCCACCTAGGCGGGAGACATTTCGCGAATGACACCGAGAATGACAGCGAATGATACCATACACATGTCTATTGTATGCATGTTTGTTGATGTGTGTAGATGTATGTATGTGCGCTCACACATATCAGTCCTCCCAGAGTTTAGGTCTCGCTTCCTATACACATAAAGAAACACAGAAAGTTTTGTTAATATCATACTTAGGTGCACACATCATTGCTCTTTAATATTCGTCCATTATGGCCAACACATTCACTGCTCCTTTTTTCATGTACAACTTCCACTCATTTACCTGGGAAGGTCTCCAAATACGAGGCTTCACTCATACTGTTCCCTCTGAAATAGGGTCGGTAAGTTTCATAGTTATACCACGTATTATAGGATCAAATCACCCAGTGCATTGTGTTATTGGTATTGTATAAGATCAGACCACCGGTAATACACATGATGTGGGTAGGTACAGCGAAGCAAGATTATTATATTGTGTGTTACTGGTGCGTGACACAGGTTTCTCTTCCTGTGTGTAAATGCATATCCCATAATGAAAATATTGGAACGACGTATACCGGAGACAGTCAGGATAATCGATATACTGTGGAACTTTGACCTTTGAAGGAGTTACAAATTGGGCACGTAGGCCCGTCTTACATTCGGCCCTTCCAATCACTCATCTTTCGTTCATCAACAGTGCATGATACATTCACATAGAAACAAAAACATTCTCAAATTAATGTTGTAAGCATAAGCAATGCATATTATCATGTTATGTGGCACAAAGCCTCCAACACAGACATCCCGCACCATACCCACACCGCCACGCACCACACATCTCCCACTCACCATACATCCCTCCACCCACTCACACATCCCCTCCCCAACCCAGACATCTCGCACCCTTCCACACATCCATCACACACATCCCCACCCACTCACAACTCCCAACTCACGCATACCACAGCCCATACACACTCGCCCACATACAATTGCCCCACCAACCCAACCACACACCCCCCAACCACACACATATACCCTTCCTACACACACATCCCTCACCCACTCACACATCACCCACCATACCAACACATCTTCCCATCCACACACACATCCCCACACACACATTTTCCCACTCACCCACATATTTCACATCCACATACACACCCCACCAAGAACACATACACCCCCACGCACACACACATATCCCCCACCCATACACTCATCCCCACACACATCCATCCATTCATGTACTCATCCCTCAACCACTCACACCTACACATCCCTCACCCACCCATGAACACATACATCTCCCATTTACCCACCCACACTCACACACCCCAACGACTCAGCCAAACACACATACCCCACCCTCACATAATCCTTTACCCACCCGCACATCCCACACCCAATCACACCTCCCCACCCTCCCACACACATCTCCCCTCCCACACAACACCCCACCCATACACATCCCCATCCACACATCCCTCACCACACACACATCTCCCCACCCATCTCCCACCCACACATCCCCCACCTACAAACACCCTCAACACTCACACATACATCCTCCATCCACCCACCCACCCCACCCACACACACACATATCCCCCACCCACACACACATCTCCTCACCCACCACACACCCAACCCTCACCCTACACATCCCTCACCCACCCACATACACATTCCACACCAACACAACCCCCCCCCCCACCCCCACCACCACCACCACCAACAACACAAACACATTTCTACCCATCCACCCAAATATCCCCCACCCACACACATCCCCCACCCACCACACATCCCCCATCCACCAACACACATAAACCATTCACAACCCCTCCACACATACATCCCCCACACACATGTCCCACACACACATCCCCCACATACACACTCACACACACGTCCTCATATCTAGACACTTACATGAGGCCTCACATTATCACTGAAACTCGTATGAACAAACTTCCACACTTTACACACACATAAACTGACGATTGTCGTGAGCATTCTCTCAAAAATTGTAAAAATTAGAGAAAAATTGTACATATACATTGTGTGACGTAAACATTAGAGATACAATTCAACTCTCTTTTTTCTTACTCTCTCTCTCTCTCTCTCTCTCTCTCTCTCTCACTTTCTCTCTCTCTCTCTCTCTCTCTCTCTCTCTCTCTCTCACTTTACAGTAATGTGCATATGTTCGTATTATACATGATTATATCAAGTGGCATACAAAATGATGATATGAAAGATGAGAATACACAAAACAATATGGAATCAAGTGATATTCAAAATGATAATGTGAAAGATGAGAATACACAAAAAATATGGAATAGCATGTTACATGACATTGTGCGCTCATCTCTCTCTCCCTTCTTGCACACACACACTCACACACACAAACACACACATGCGCACACACACACACAAACACATTCACTCCCCGCCAACCCATACATCCCGCACCTACCACCTGGAAGTGTCAACCAGAGCTTCTCTCGTTGTTGGTCATTGAAAGGGATAAAGTACAGATAGGTGTGTATGAGAGACAGCACGGGTGATGGAAATACGGGGGGTATAGGACCCACAGCTTCTCTCGTTGCTGTTAATCTCTTGCTAAGTGTAGTGAGCAAGAAATAAGTAATGATATTATAAACACACACACGCACGCACGCACACACACACACACACACACACACACACACACACACACACACATATATATATATATATATATATATATATATATATATATATATATATATATATATATATATATATATATATATATATATATATATATGTGACCCCGTGATTCTGAGATAATTAGCAACATTTTTGTCAAATTTTCATTTTCTCTTCATTGCTCTCATTTGTTCATCTTTTAATTCTCATCCCGTCCTTATGCCTTAATGTAGTCAGCGGAGGGTCTTCCCCATGACTATATGTTATGTTGTATATATGTATTTGTTTGCTGATGAAGGCTAGTCGCCGTAAACGTCCTGTATGTTTCGTAATTCTGTTCTGTAAAGCTGCATTACATTACGTTATTTTATATTGTTTGCATTTCCACAGCTTTATCGCAGTTCTAACAAATTTTATTCATCCTAGGATATATCATAACTTGTGATATATACATCACATTTCTCATCTCATCATGTTCCTCTTGTACCATGCGGTGTCGAGGTGAAGTATAAACAGCGGTAGAGTGCCCGCTTATGGGCTTCATGTATCGATATTCCCATGGACTCTGTTATTCCCTGCGTCCATCGTTTACGTGGTCGGCCTCTTCCTCTACTTCCCTCTAGTCTGTACATAATTGCTTGTTGTTGTATACTGTTAGTTGGTAACCTACTTGCATGGCTAAACCATTTGACTTGCTGTCTTCTAATAAAATCTAGTGCAGCTGTAACCCCAACTTTAGTCCTGATTTCTTCATTTCTGATCTTATCTCTTTTTGATACATTGAGTATTCTTCTCAGGAATCTCATTTCTGTTGTTGTGATTTTTCTTTTCTCTTTTACTGTCATTGTCCAGGTTTGGCATTGGTAACATAGAGTTGGTAGGAAGATTGTGTTGTAAAGTGCTTTCTTAGTAGTTATTGATAATGTTTGTTCTTTAGTATTGGTGCCATGTGGCCATTTGGCACCAATACTAATACCATTTTTTCATTACTGTCACCGCCTCACGTGCATATCTAGTAAAGGGCTGCAATTCCAGCCCAAGGGAAACCATTGAGTCAAGCAGGACCCAAGTAATCTAGAACCTTCTAGATAGAGATGGTCACCAAGTCCATGATTCCGTGGACACTGATGTGGCCCGCCTAATGCGGGGTCCACGAGGAACTCGGACAGAGTTACCGCCCGTGTCGGGTTAGGACACGCGGAGACCGGCAGAGGACGAATGGACTTGAGAGAGGCAACAGGGCCTGCCTTCGAGGGACTCTATAGATATCAATAGATATATAGACATAGGCTAGATAGTTTGCTAGACTGTTAAATGATACTTATGTGTGTGATGTTTCCTATTTGACAGATGTAATATAGCGCGGGTCTGTTTACCCACTGCGCCAACGCATACTGTATATTCATTGGCACCTTGCCGTCTTGACAGACGATAGTTTGTGCTTTAAAAAGGCATAATAACTTTTAACTATGGCGGTAGCGAGTGTGACTGATAAGGCCAATTTGCGCTGTAAATGTCCGTTCACAGTGGGTGCATGTGAACACGTGGTCATTTCCACCATCATGCACCATCTTACGTCTCAAACGCTTGGTGTGTGACTTTTCTGCAATAATTTTCTCCTTTGACTTTATTCCATTTCTGATATTTGCCCTCCATGCAACACGTTCAGCTGCGACTTGCTCCCAATGTGCACTATCAATGCCTGTATCAATCATGTCCCGCTTACACACATCTTTGTATCGTAGTAGAGGCCGACCCTGAGATCTCTTACCCATCTGTAATTCACCAAAAAAGATATCCTTTGGTATTCTACCATCATCCATCCTCCTAAGATGTCCTATCCATCTAAGTCTACGAAGACTGAGCATGGAATAAACTGTCACACAACCTGATCTTTCCAATACTTCAGTATTTGTGATTTTGTCTTGCCACTTAATACCAAGAATTCTTCGCAGACACCGCATATGAAAGCTGTTTAAATTGTTCTCTTGGTGTGAGTAAGTTGTCCAGGTTTCACTGCCATAGAGAAGAGTACTAAGGACACAGGCTTGATAGACAAGGACTTTTGTTTTGGCAGTAAGCTTCCTGTTCTCCCAGACTCTTTTTCTTAACCTGTTCATTGTTGTTGCTGCCTTACCAATCCGGATGTTGATTTCCTGATCTAGGGATAATTTGCTATTTACCACTGATCCTAGATATGTAAAATGGTCTACTATCTCTAGTTCGGCGTCGTCAATAAAGATTGATGGTACCCCATGTGCACCTTGTGACATAATCTGTGTCTTCTTTTTGCTAATTGTTAAACCAAATTCAGAACAAGCATTGGAGAATGCAGATAGTAGACATTGCAATTCTTCCTCAGAGTGGGTCGTAACTGCAGCATCATCTGCAAAAAGCAACTCTCTGATCAGTACCCTCCTAATTTTGGTCTTAGCCTTCAATCTCTGAGCATTGTAGAGGCCGCCATCTGAGCGTGAGTGAATGTATATACCACCATCCTGATCACGAAATGCATATTTCAGTAGAAGTGAAAAGTATATTCCAAAGAGGGTGGGAGCTAGTACACAACCTTGCTTAACTCCACTCTTGATTTCAAATTCTTCAGAAGTTGCACCATCAAACTTGATTATACCCTTCATGCCTGTGTGGAACGATTCCACAATGGACAGAAGAGTTGGTGGGCAGCCAATCTTCTTTAGTGCCTTGAACAGACCCTCACGACTGACCAAATCAAATGCCTTTGTGAGGTCGATGAAGGCAATAAACAGTGGTTGATTCTGTTCACGGCATTTTTCTTGCATTTGTCGCAATGAGAATATCATATCAGTGGTAGACCGGTTCTGTCGAAAGCCACACTGTGATTCGGGGTAGACTTGATCTCCTAGGACTTGAAGTCTGCGCAGAACAATTCTGGCAAATACTTTTCCAACAATACACAGAAGTGAGATACCCCTATAGTTGTTGCAGTCGCTCCGATCGCCCTTGTTCTTGTACAGTGTTATGATGCTTGAATCTTTGAAATCCTGTGGGACTTGTCCTTCACGCCAGCATAGCTCTATTAGCTGGTGGATCTGTATAGTGAGTGTGTCTTGCCCACTCCTGATAACCTCTATTGGAATCCCATCCTTACCTGGAGCCTTGCCAGATGCAAGTTCATTTATAGCACACTTAACTTCTGTTATGGTGGGAAGTGTGTCCAGGTGGTCAAGAGTTGGTAGAGCCTCTATGGCGTTGAGGGCATTATCCGCTAGTTTGGTCTCACTTGAGTAAAGCTCCAAATAGTGCTCTACCCATCTGTCCATCTGCTGTTTCTTATCAGTGATGATGTAGTAGTGTCAAATGAAGTAACAAGACTTGATCTGTACTAAAACTTTATACTTTATTCTCAAGATGACAAGCCGTGTCTTCTCAGCTGGACTATCGGATGTTGACTGCCCTTCACAACAACAATACGTCACGATTGAGCATCTCTCTCCGCTTTCACTCATAATGCTCAATCGTGCTGTATCTCTAATTCCCCACTAGATCCTAATTATAACCCAAACTACACATACTGTTACACCTCCCCATGTTTATTAAAGAATTTTCCTTATAAAGGAAAAATCTTTACTCCTAATCCCCTTACTCTATTCCCTCTTTTTCCTCTAATCTTCCATAGTTCTTCTAATCCTCCCCAAACCAACTCCAATTTAATTAAACATTCTATTTCTTTAACTCTTTCCCCAGCTATATAATCAACCCACTTCTTCTTCCATTTTACCTCTATACCTCGTACCATGTACTGTAACCCTTTTTTAACTTACCATTTCTACTCTTCTTTCATTTCCCCAAACTATATAGCAATCCACTATATATTCCTTGGCTCCTCAAGTTCCTATATAAAATATGCATATTATAAACAAAATGGCTCGTAAAATCGTATTTGTACAACTGGCATTAGGAAATCACTCGCATTTCTCAATACAAGACAACCCGAACAACGAGAACAACGTATTTAGAAGAAGTAAAGAAGGGGTGCACCAAGTAAAAGGAATAAATAGTCAAGATAAGCACAAAGAAACGCATATTCCACACAACCACATTTACCTCCTTTGCCAATAAAAAAATTTGTACAATCAAATTTTTTCTTATAAATACGTCATACAAAAATAGATCTTTGTTTTCTATAAACCAAGTTGATATAATGTTTTACAAGCTTTATATATACAACCCTATATGAAATAGAACTTTTTACGTAAGTTTCAAGCCTTATATCTTCCACATTTAAAATTTCCAACCACAATCTTGTCCAAATTGCGTTATCTCACCTTTTAGCATGAGATCCTGTTCAATTTTTATGAACACCTTTAATATAATTAAAGCTGGTTTTTCACAGCACCTATTTCTTGCCCCCTTCATGTCCCATGATCTGCCCTTTATCCCCCTATGTATTTCTTCTATATGCTGCTATTCACAGTTTTTCCCTTAAACTTCTATCTAGTTATACTCTACTTATATATTCGAAGCTTTTCAAGCAACCTAACCTTCCCAACAGCCTATGTCTCCATACCCTCCCTCAATAATTTTATAATTCCTTTCTGAACGAAAGGGCTTTTTTTTTTATAAAGCCCCCTGTATTTGAAAAGTTAACTAATATTCTAACCAAACTTAAAACCAATTCATTAACCACATCACTTAATCTATCAATCCAACTGTTTACGCAAAACTAAATCAAAACAAGGCGTCACAATTATCCAATTAAAACACATTTTCAAAATTAATATGGCATGCATTTTATCAACCCAAAAGCAAATATTATATCATTATTAGACACTTTTACGGTCCAATAGTGTTTTACTCAAAGCACTATAAACTCAACGATCCTAACTTACTTAAACTAACTTTTTATAAAACCAAACCAAGCATGAAATAAAACATAATACATATACATATAGCATTGAAACATAGTCTCAATAAAATAATCAATTAACAACCATCATTGCCCAGTTACACGAAAATAAAACTCCAAGTGAATAAACAAAGATTTTCCAAGTAAACTTTCTTAAAATTATTACGTATAGTGGCCCCAACAACCATACTAATAATGTACCAGATCTCTATTTATTCAGGCCATTCCATTTATATATTTCCTAACTCCATTCTCATTTTCCTACCTCATCATAGCCAATTGCTAACCAGAGACATACTTCCCAGTATATCAATAATACCAAAAACTCCCCACCAAATTCTCTATAAAACTTCCTACAACTCTCTGTAAGCGAACCGCTTTTAAATTTAAATTGTTCATTAAAATTATGATTGACAAAACTGAAGATATTTCCCTTATCCCCTATTTCACATTCTCACAGAAAAGATATGTTAGATTGAGTTAGTGCGCACTTAGGAAAATAAGAAAAAGAAAGGAAAAAGTAAGAAGCAATCACACTTCTCTTTCCATACATACTTTATGAATAAAGTTTCAAAATTTATCTTCAGTTTCCGTCAATAATAATTGTTATTATCAAAAAAAATATTGATTCAACACTACTAGCTTTTCTTTTTTTTTTTTTCTTCATTCCTCTCGTCAATTTCAAGTTTACCATTCCAAGTAAACCCATCAATTCAATGCTACATATGTGTATCTGTTACTTACAGACCAATATCCAAATCTTATAAGCATATCTGCCGATATCAATGATAACAAATAGTACAAACATCAATTCCTCCTTTTTCTAGCCTAACTCCAAACACATCATACTACCCGGAAAATCCTCTTAATTAATCACTGTAAACTACAGTACAAGTCCTCTTATCTATACTAATGTAGTATTCACCATCCACTCACCTATTTACTTGTGGCCCTACCTGCCAATTATTTCCCTTCAATTTGTCCAAGCTACTAAAAAATCAACCATCAATTCCACCCCATAGAGAAATAACCAAATATATACATATACTTCATTCAAAACTACCTCCATATTGATTATAAAAATACCAAGAGTCATCTTCTTCATTTTCGAATTCTAACACTTATAAATTGCTATCTGCAATATTCTCTACTTATCTACTTCCTACGGTTCCACTTCTTCAATAACTCCAAATTTCTTTGAACCAATGCTAATTCTACATCAATGTCTTCTTCTTCGTACAATCCATTTGTTTCCTCCATACTACTACTACTTGACTCTGACTTTTCATCCATTTCTTCTTCTTCGTCTGTATGTCTCTCTTTAGCTGCCGCTAATCTCTTTTGTTCAATATCCCATCTAATTTGTCGATCACTATTCCTCAAGGATCTTTCTAGTAACGGCATATCCTCCCCGCTCGTTGAATAATCCCTAATTCTCCTCTGTCTTTTCACTTCTCTATCTCTTTGTCTATCCATTCTCCTTTTCGTTGCCTGTCTAGTGTTCCTAAACGGAGCACTTATTTCCTCTTCCATACTATCATAATGAGTCTCATTCAACTTTTCTTCTTCTATTGTTTTCGGTATCGTCTGTTCTTGAGTATCATCAAAGCCTGGAGTTGCTAATAAGCGATTTTGTGCTGGATCTCTTCTAACGCCTGGGGTTACTGTAGCACCTCTAACGAGTTGTTCATCTAAAAACCTTGTGTCTGAATAATAATTATTATTATTATTATATTCTATCTCTTCTTCATCTCTCCTTAAGTGTTCCACGTGTGCCCTTGCTACATGTCCCGTGACCTGGTTCTTAATTTTATACGATACTTTACCTAGTTTTTCCAAAATATAATACCCTGGAATCCAACGATTATCAAACTTAGAGTTTCTCCTATGCTTCTTGTAATAGACCCTATCACCAACCTTAAATTCCTGCAAGTTTGTATTTATATTCTTGTACTTTTTCTGCCTTTCCCTAGCTTTAATTATATTATTCCTTAGTCCTACGTGTGCTTTATGCATTTCCTGTATTATAACCTCTTGAAAGTCTTCACCCATATATTTCCGTCTAGGTTTTAATAGATTGTCTATAGGTAGTATCGGTTCTCTCCCGTATATTAAATAATATGGTGAAAAACCCGTGCTTTCATTTTGATTAGTACGAATGGCGTTAAGGGCAGGTCCTAAAAACAAATCCCAATCCCTTTCATGTTCATCTACAATCTTTGATATAATGCTATATAACGTCTGATGTTGACGCTCGTTTCTAGCATTGGAAGTAGGTCTATAATATGATGTCTTTATATGTTTTATATTTAAATCATTTAACAACTTTTCAAATTTCTTATTTATAAATTCTTTACCATTGTCTGTAAGTATACTTTGTGGACAACTAAATCTTGGGACAAACTCTTGTAAAAAAATATTGACTACTGTATCTGCACTCTTATCCGGAATTGCATAAACCTCCGGCCAAAGACTGTAAACATCTACTATATGAATCAAATACACGTTTCCTGACAATGTTCTGGGGTGTGGACCCGATATATCTAAACTAATCTTTTGCATTGGGAACTGAGGAATGTCAGTATCCTGCAAGGGACACTTTATTGTTTTCATGTTCCTCAATCTGCACTTCTCACAGGTATCCACATATTTATATGCAGATTTAAATAAATTTGGCCAGTAATATTTACTTGTAAGCGCCTTCACCAATTTGTCTCTACCTAAATGTCCATTTTCATCATGATATGCCTTTAAAAGTTCATTTTCTAAATGTTTTGGAATGTATTTCCTCAGTTGTTCGTTCCTTTCAGACATGTAGTATAAATGTCCATCCTCTTGTAAAACCAAATAATTCCTTTTATATTTGTTATCTTCTGTTTCTCTTAATTTTTCTTTTATTTGTATCACTTTTGGGTCTAGGTCCTGCTCCTCTTTCATGTTAAATTTTTCTAAGTGTAGATCATCTTCCCTATGTTCAGACTCTTGTTCCGATGGTAGACTATCAAATTCTTCTCTATTTATTATAGCAGAATCTAAAATATTTACTTGCCAATTTCGATCGTCAATCTCTGGTTCTCCTTCATCTTCTGTGTCACCTGACGACTGTGGATAGGGAATCCTAGACAGTAAATCAGCGCATGTGTTAATCTTACCTGGAATGTACTCAATTTTCGTATTATATCCCTGTAAGTTCAATGCCCAGGTTTGTATTTTCCTGTTCTGCACTGGGGCTTCTAAAAAAGACTTTAAAGGCATATGGTCAGTTCTAATAACAAAATTTGCGTTATGTAAGTAGTAATTTAGTTTTTGAAGAGCGTAATGTATTGCGTAAGCCTCCTTCTCAATAGTCGTCCACTTTCTTTGTGATCTGCTAAGTTTATGCGACAAGAAGTATATAGGCCTTTCATTTTTAACCCCTGGTATTCCAGACTCTTTCCCTTCATATGGTTGCACCAAACACGCTCCTACTGCATTGTCTGAAGCATCTGTGTACAGTATCAACTGTTTGTTTAAGTCTGGATGCGTCAACAGTGGTACCAGTGTTAAACTGTTTTTTAAATACTCGAACGCTTTTTGACACTCATCATCCCACTTAAACCTAGCGTACTTGCCTGTTAAGTTTGTAATAGGTTCAGCTATTTTTGAAAACGCTGGGACAAACCGCCTATAATACGCGCATGTTCCTATAAAGGCGCGTACCTCCTTAACGTTAGTTGGAGCAGGTAACTCTTTAATAACCTTTATTTTGTCCTGGTCTGGTTTTATACCTTCTCTATTTATAATATACCCCAAATATTTTGTTTCTGTCTTTAAAAATTGGCATTTACTGAGCTTTAACTTCACATCATGTTTTCTTAACCTGTCAAACACTAACTTTATATGTTTCAAATGATCCTCCACATTTCCAGAAGTAAAGATCAGAATATCATCAATATAAGCAAGAGCGAACCTTTGCATACCTTCTAAAACTTCATTTATTAAGAGCATGTAGTGAGATGGCGCAGTTTTGACTCCAAAAGGCATACGTAAAAATTCATAAGAACCCATATGAGTACAGAAAGCACTTTTTCTCTGCGCGTCTGCCGACATCGGAATGCACCAAAATCCTGCTCTTGCGTCTAACGTCGTAAAAAATGTAGCGCCATTTAGCAACCCCAAAATATCATCTATCACTGGTAGTGGATATGCAACATTTTTAGTAATTTTGTTCAACGCCCGATAGTCGCAACAGAATCGACTCGAACCATCAGGTTTGGCCACAATTACCACCGGAGATGACCACTCTGATTTTGATCTTTTGATTATCCCTGCTTTCAACATTTCTTCTATTGCCTTTTCTACAATTTCTCTATTTCTTAAGGGAGTTCTATATGGTTTTAAGCTAATCGGCGGATGGTCTCCCGTATCTATCTCCATTGTTACCGTTTTTGTCTTACCCAACTCTAAATCACTAATTGCAAACACATCCTGACTCTCCTTTATAAACTGTTCCAATACTTCTTTATTTTCTGGTGAAGTCTTTAACTGTGCCAACAATTCCTGTTCTCTTGTCTGTTTATCTAGTGAATGTATTTGTGCTGTATTTCTTTTGAATGGATGGATCAATTCATTCATTCGTGTGTTTCCTCTACTTCCGCGTCCGCGTCTGTTATTACTTCTTTCACTAGAAGACTGTGAATAATTAGTTCCCGGCATTTCTACTCTATCCGTTGCCAATATTTCACTAACGTTCTGTTCAATTTTTGCTACTACACACCCTCTGTATAATTTAATTTCTCTACCTGTGTTGTTAATCACCATAACTGGAAAGGTTAAGTGTTTATCTAACGCTATTATTCCATCCGGAACTTCCAAACCAGGCTCATCAATTATTTCCTCTTGTAATTCAGTGATTCTGACTGTGTTTCCTTCTACATAATATGGGTTTTTCTTCAGCTTCACTTGTATCAAATTAACCGACTGTGGTTTTAACGTCGTTGTCATTTTAACTCTAACTAGTGCTGATATATGCATGTCTTCTTGCATATCTATATAGACGTCCCTGAATTTTAATTTGTGTAAATCATAGAAAAGTCTTACTCCATTTTTTATTAAAAAATCTCTTCCTATTAACATGTTTCTATTTAAACCCTTCACTACATGAAAAAGGTGTCTTATGTTGATCCCTCCTAACTTAAAATTTATTATTGTTTGTCCAACTACTTGTAAATTCTGTCCCGTAACAGAGTGTAAATTATTATGACTCTTAAATACTCTACAATTTCTTACTATTTTGTATAGAAAACTTTCTTTTACTACACTAACCTGAGCTCCCGAATCAATTAACGTACGAACTCTATACTTTCCTATTTCTAATATACAAGAACTATAATCTGTTTTATCTTCTATAAATTTCTTGACTTCATCTAGTTGAAAATATTCTCTGTTCGACCTATTATACCTGTTATTAACATATTCTCTAACCCTTGGGACCTTATTATTTACCCTCCTATCATAGGTCCTGTCTAATAGGTAGGGCGCCGATTTTCCTGTGTTCTTGTACCTGTAAAATTCCTGTGTCCATCTACAACATTCCTACTCACCCTATTATTGTCATGTCTACCCTGTGTATTCGACTGGACATGCCTGTTATTACAAAACCGAAAAACATGTCCCCGTTGACCACAATTCCAACAGACAATATTTGTACTATTTGTGTTACCTACTGTTTCTCTTGTAGGGTATCTCATATTTCTTCTTTCCTCATTATCATACCTATTTCTACCTTGTAACGTCTGTATACCTCCTCTCCTATTCCATCCGAATCTTGTTTGTCCTATTTCCATAGGTTCCTCAACTCTGTCATCTCGACTACTTCCCACTTCTCGTCCTGTTCTTAATCTAAACCTACGTCTCAAATTTTCTTCTTGTACCGCGATATCCACCGCTTGTGATAACCTCTCAGGGTTTTCCCTCATTAATTTAAGTTTCAAACCATCAGACTTTATGCCATCCACAAAGATCCCTACCAACATCCTTTCCACCTCCTCTCCTCGTACATTCTGTCCTAAGAATGCCTCTTCAGCCAGATTAATTAATCTATCGCTAAACAATTGTACCGTCTCTCCGTTATTTTGTTTAGCCTGCCTCAACACCGAAAATGCATGTTGTGGATCCGTTATTTCTGCATATTTCCTTGCTAGGTCTTCCTTGAATTGTTCCCATGTCTCATCTACTCTAGCTTCTAGCTTTCTTCTTATATGATCCGAGACCGGTTCCGTTGCCGTCTGATAAGCCAGTCTCATTTTTTCTTCATCTGTTGCTGAGATCAAATAGGCATATTTTTCTATAGAGGTGACCCATTTCTTATAGTCTCTGGCCTGTCCACTAAACTTTACAATTTCTGTTGCCATGCCTTGTTGTTTAATCACCATATTAAGTCGGCCTACTGCTGTACCCACGCCTGTCAAAACCTGGGCCAAGTTATCCGGTTCCGCCATGCTGAAAAATACTGAAACAAAGCAAGCAACCAATCACACAATTACAATTTCCCAAATCCCAAACAGCACAATTCAGTTGGTTATAATATTGTAAGATATTACATTAATCAGAGGAAGCATCAACAATATCCTGTCTGAGCATATGAAGAATGAACCCTGTCCTCAATAAAAAACTCAAATTTGTGGCAATCAGAAGGTTCCTTGTAGATATTTGTTTCTTAAACCACAATAATGTCCTGTACTCCACTCTAATTAATAAATTCGGAAGCTCACGGGAGACCTCGAAATACACAACTTTTACTCCGAGTCTATTTCCTTAATTAATCCGTCATCTTCTTTTACCAACTTACGGATTCAGTTCAACCAACCAGAGCCCGCATCAAGTGAAAGTCTCGGAATTCAGGTGGTGGAGTTCAGATATCACTTCTCTTCCCTCAGGTAATTTCGTCCTTCTCGTGGGCTGCCAGAAAATTTTCAACCCCTGGTTGGGTCACATCTCATGGGCTGCCAGACAATCTTCGACCCCCTGGTTGGGTCCCTTCCTTGATCTCAAGTGGGTACTTCATCGTCGTATGGAATGGGTCATAGGAATATAACGAGGCCCAAAAATGGATTAGGTGTGTTTGGGTCATAGGAATGACAAGGCCCAAAAATGGATTAGGTGTGTTTGGGTCATAGGAATGACAAGGCCCAAAAATGGATTAGTATCAATCAGCCAACGGCTAGTGATGAGCTGACCTTGAACGAGTTCTGACTTCCGATAAAATCTTGAAAGTGGCAAGGTTCAGGCAACGGCCAGGTTAGGCCCCTTATAAATGATACGATTCAAATGTTCAGCCACGGCTCCAGGAAACCCTTCTTGTCCTGGCAGTTTTGTCTGGATTCTTTAGTACTTCGCGTGGTAGGCCATTATCTTCATAATTTGTCTTACAGCATGCCGCCAGTGGATAGTTGTTGTTGGCCGGCCTAGATCAACCTCAGATTCTCGGTCCACGGCACCATTTATTACTTCTGTAGTAGTGTCAAATGAAGTAACAAGACTTGATCTGTACTAAAACTTTATACTTTATTCTCAAGATGACAAGCCGTGTCTTCTCAGCTGGACTATCGGATGTTGACTGCCCTTCACAACAACAATACGTCACGATTGAGCATCTCTCTCCGCTTTCACTCATAATGCTCAATCGTGCTGTATCTCTAATTCCCCACTAGATCCTAATTATAACCCAAACTACACATACTGTTACAATGACTTCTCCAGTCAAGGTTTTCAATGGTGCACTTCTTTTGATCACTGGACCACAGGCTTTCTTTATTCCTTCATACATGCTTCTTATGTCTCCCTTATCACTTGCGATTTGAATGGACTCACATAACTTGATCCAATAATCATTTGCACACTGCCTGGCAGCCTTTTGCACATCCTTCCTAGCTTGCCTTAGCTCACTCAGAGTGTTACGCGTTGGTCTTTCCTTGTTTCTTAAGAGAGCTTTCTTCTTCTTATCAATCAAGGGCTGCAGAGTCTCGCTGTTGGCCGCAAACCAGTCCTGCCTCTTATGATCCACAGTGCCGTAAACCCTTACGGCAGTTTTACAAAGAGTTTCCTTAATTTGACCCCACTTTTCATTTACTGTACAATTTTCTGGTGTATCAGTGAAAGCGTCTTCAAGTTGCTGTTGAAACTGAAAGCACTTTTCAGGATCATGAGTGTTAATAATATTAATCCTGGGGCTAGATTTGTGTTTAGCTGTGTAGATTCTCTTTGGTCTCAGTCTAACCCTTGCAACAACCAAAGAATGATCCGTATCACAGTCAGCACTGTGGTAACTACGAGTCAATGATATATGGTTCAGATGTTGTCTCCGTGTGATGATGAAGTCCAGCTGGTGCCAATGGCCGGATCTTGGATGTTTCCATGTGACCTTATGCATCTCTTTTGTTTTAAAAAAAGAGTTTGTAATACATAGGTCATTACTGGTGCAATGCTCCAGCAGCCTTTGCCCATTTTCATTCATGCGACCGATGTTGTATTTTCCAAGGCACACTGGCCATGAACTCGAGTCCTTGCCCACACGAGCATTGAAATCACCGAGCATATAAATGTAGTCGGATTTTGGAACTGCCTTAATCACAGAGTCTAACTCCTCATAGAACAAATCCTTCACATCATCAGAGGAATCGAGTGTCGGTGCATATGCAGTAATAATGGTGGCAAACCCACAAGAGGTTGCCAAGCGCAGGGATAATAGTCTTTCATTTCCTCCTGCTGGAATTTCAATCATTCCCAGTAGCGAATTCTTCACTGCAAAGCCTACACCGTGTTGCCTTTTTTCTGCCTGCCCTTTACCCTTCCAGAAAAAGGTGTAGTTGTTTTCCCTGAGTGACCCTTCCTCAGCGAGGCGAGTCTCCTGCAGGCCAGCAATATCAATGTTAAGACGATTGAGTTCAGCATCAATCACAGCCGTTTTTCTCACATCGTCAATATTGGTCAAGTCAGTGGAAAATCCTGGACACATGGTTCTCACGTTCCAGGTTGCAAGCCGTAGCTTGAGGTTTCTATTTATATTTTTGTTTGTACCTGGTGCATTGGTTTTACAGCCTGCGATTCAGATTTTGTCCTAGCCCCAAGCACCCATTGAAGCAGGCAGGCTGTGGCGGATCAGCACCCAATTGGCTGGGGGCTGCCCAGCTTGAGGCGGGCGGTAGCTGATCAGTGACACCTATAGGTGTCTCCCACCGTCAGAGGCAACGCGTGGCGCCCCATGTCTACGCCAACTGACAAGGACTTATAACCCGTAACAGTTGCCTCTCGCTTTGATTCCGAGACCAGTTAAGACCAGGGATGGAGTTATTGCCTCTCCATAGCACAAAGCCTGGGCTAAAATATAGAGATCATGTGTTGCCCATGCAGCATGATCCCTCTCTCGGCCTGCCTAGTTCACTCCAGAGGAAAGGTAACACCCCTACATCTGGAACAAGACAAGCTGCAGAAGCTGCCGGATCAGCAAAGCAATGCTCTAACTGTCCGCCTGTCGGAGCTTCGATCCTAGACCAGTCGCCAACCAAGGCTTAGGGCCTGGTCTGCCCTGCCATGACAATTTTGTCTTTAGCTTGCATTTCCTCGCACCAGGGTAAGGCGTGTACCCTCCCAATTGCGCTCCTCCGCCCGAAGCCGTTGGCACAATGTGGGGTGTCGGGTTTGGTAAGCGCCGCCCAACGCTCGGCTCTAACAGAAACCAGGTAGTACCGTCTACTGTTATACGGTAGCTCAGTCATATCTGACTAAGACATGACTGACATACTGTATATGTAAATACAATAAATATTCGATCTCATAACGAACAGATTTATTGTTGCCTGTATGAACCCAAGTTTAGTTATCTAGATACGAGCAAGACTATGACGAGCCCCCAAAAAGCCTGTCATAGTCTTGCTCGTATCTAGATAACTAAACTTGGGTTCATACAGGCAACAATAAATCTGTTCGTTATGAGATCGAATATTTATTGTATTTACATATACAGTATGCGTTGGCGCAGTGGGTAAACAGACCCGCGCTATATTACATCTGTCAAATAGGAAACATCACACACATAAGTATCATTTAACAGTCTAGCAAACTATCTAGCCTATGTCTATATATCTATTGATATCTATAGAGTCCCTCGAAGGCAGGCCCTGTTGCCTCTCTCAAGTCCATTCGTCCTCTGCCGGTCTCCGCGTGTCCTAACCCGACACGGGCGGTAACTCTGTCCGAGTTCCTCGTGGACCCCGCATTAGGCGGGCCACATCAGTGTCCACGGAATCATGGACTTGGTGACCATCTCTATCTAGAAGGTTCTAGATTACTTGGGTCCTTCTTGACTCAATGGTTTCCCTTGGGCTGGAATTGCAGCCCTTTACTAGATATGCACGTGAGGCGGTGACAATTACCATTTTCGGATACTTATGATAACTTGTAATGTATGCAAAAATACCACCCTATGATATATACGAAAACTTGTGATGTATACAACAATACCATCCTAGGTTCTGTATGATAACTTGTGATGTATGCAACAATACCATCCTAGGTTTTGTATGATAACTTGTGATGTATGCAACAATACCATCCTATGATATGTATGGCAACTTGCGATATATACAACAATACCATAGCAGGATATGTATGATTTTTGTGTGAGCTCGCTCGCTTTGAACTCAAGCGTAGTCATTACACACACTACTTCTAGTGGTGCTGGACTGAACTGAGCGTGTGGATTAACTTTTACCTATTAGCAGTTTCCCTCGCCAGCAAGTCAAAATCAAATCAAATCAACTTTATTAGGGTCACAAAGCGAACCCAAGCCTACTGATATGTATGATAAATCGAGATGTATATAACAATAGCATCCTAAATATTGTATGACAACTTATGGTGTATACAACCAGACCATCCTAGGATATGTATGATAACTTGAGATGTATACAACAATACCATCCTAGGATATGTATGATAACTTGAGATGTATATAACAATAACATCATAGGACATGTATGATAACTTTAGATGTATCCTAGGATAGAGAACAACATCCTAGGATATGTGTGATAACTTGAGATGTATACAACATTACTATCTTAGGATATGTATGACTTGTGACGTAAACAACAATAAATCACAGTAACCGTGTCCTACTCGGGGTCTGATGACGACAACAACTAGGAGTGAGATATGTCATGTAACAGCTAGGAGTAAGATATGTTAAGAAACAATTATAACTAAGATATGTCAAGTAACGTCTAGAACTAACATATTTCAGGTAACAACTACTACTAACATATGTCAAGTAACATCTATAACAAAGTTATGCCAAGTAACAAATAGAACTAAAATATGTCAAGTAACAACTATAACTAAGATATGTCATGTAAGTACTATAACTAAGATATGTAATGTAACTACTATAACTAAGATATGTCATGTAACTACTATAACTAAGATATGTCATGTAACTACTATAACTAAGATATGTCATGTAACTACTATAACTAAGATATGTCAAGTAAAATCATGAACTAACATATGTCAAGAAACAACTAAAACTAAGACAAACGACCCCAGCAACCACAAGATGTCCAGATAACCTGGTGATACTTCTAATATCTCTACCTTAAGAAGAGATGGCGCTGGGTAAATTCTCCCCCGGGCGCGGTCGGCCTCCGGGCATGAATATTTGATGGGAGCAAAATTTGAGTTCTCTTTATGAGTGTCTCTGGAACTGTCTTCCCGCGACTGACTGGATTCCACCGATGGAAGCCGGCGCCTGGGGGTTTGGGCGGCATCTGAAACACCTAGGTAACTACTTGGCCTCTATAATTATATTCCTGCCTTGTACATTTTACTTTTGTTGCCGCCCCTGGTGGGGTTTTACTCTAGTTTTACTAGACCCCGTTCCCACAGACGGTCCCAGTCAGTGATAATTGCGTTGGGCGACTCTTGAATTAGTAATGGCGGATTCCAGGAAGTAAGCGCGCTAATAACGGCTGCTTGTCTCGGGCATGGCTGTCTTAATGAAGACGCGCTGACGACGTGGCAGATGTGACAGACCTGGTAGATGTGACAGACCTGGTAGATGTGACAGACCTGGTAGATGTAAGAGACTTTGTAGATGTGACAGACTTGGTAGATGTAAGAGACATGGTAGATGTGACAGACCTGGTAGATGTGACAGACCTGGTAGATGTGACATACCTGGTAGATGTGACAGACCTGGTAGATGTGACAGACCTGGTAGATGTGACAGACCTGGTAGATGTGACAGACCTGGTAGATGTGACAGACCTGGTAGATGTGACAGACCTGGTACATGTGACAGACCTGGTACATGTGACAGACCTGGTACATGTGACAGACCTGGTAGATGTGATATACATGGTAGATGTGACATACCTGGTAGATGTGACAGACCTGGTAGATGTGACATACCTGATAGATGTGACATACCTGGTAGAGTTGACATACCTGGTAGATGTGACATACCTGGTAGATGTGACAGACCTGGTAAATGTGACAGACCTGGTAGATGTGACAGACCTGGTAGATGTGACAGACCTGGTAGATGTGATATACCTGGTAGATGTGACATACCTGGTAGATGTGACAGACCTGGTAGATTTGACAGACCTGGTAGATTTGACAGACCTGGTAGATGTAAGAGACCTGGTAGATGTGACATAACTGGCAGATGTGACAGACCTGGTAGATGTGACATACCTGGTAGATGTGACAGACCTGGTAGATGTGACACACCTGGTAGATGTAACAGACCTGGTAGATGTGAGAGACCTGGTAGATGTGACAGACCTGGTAGATGTAAGAGACCTGGTAGATGTGACATACCTGGTAGATGTGACAGACCTGGTAGATGTGACAGACCTGGTAGATGTAACAGACCTGGTAGATGTGACAGACCTGGTAGATCTGATAGACCTGGTAGATGTAAGAGACCTGGTAGATGTAACAGACCTGGTAGATGTGACAGACCTGGTAGATGGGACAGACCAGGTAGATGTGACATACCTGGTAGATGTGACATACCTGGTAGATGTGACAGACCTGGTAGATGTGACAGACCTGGTAGATGTGACATACCTGGTATATGTGACAGACCTGGTAGCTGTGACATACCTGGTAGATGTGACAGACCTGGTAGATGTGACAGACCAGGTAAATGTGACAGACCTGGTAGATGTGACAGACCTGGTAGATGTAAGAGACCTTGTAGATGTGACAGACCTGGTAGATGTGACAGACCTGGTAGATGTGACATACCTGGTAGATGAGACAGACCTGGTAGATGTAAAAGACCTGGTAGATGTGACAGACCTGGTAGATATGACAGACCTGGTAGATGTGACATTCCTGGTAGTTGTGACATACCTGGTAGATGTGACATACCTGGTAGATGTAAGAGACCTGGATATGTGACATACCTGGTTGATGTGACAGACCTGGTAGATGTGACATACCAGGTAGATGTGACATACCTGGTAGATGTGACAGACCTGATAGATGTAAGAGACCTGGTATGACAGACCTGGTAGATGTGACAGACCTGGTAGATGTGACAGACCTGGTAGATGTGACAGACCTGGTAGATGTGACAGACCTGGTAGATGTGATAGACCTGGTAGATGTGACAGACCTGGTAGATGTAAGAGACCTGGTAGATGTAACAGACCTGGTAGGTGTGACAGACCTGGTAGATGTGACATACCTGGTAGATGTGACATACCTGGTAGATGTGACATACCTGGTAGATGTGACATACCTGGTAGATGTGACAGACCTGGTAGATGTGTCAGACCTGGTAGATGTGACATACCTGGTAAATGTGACAGACCTGGTAGATGTGACAGACCTGGTAGATGTGACAGACCTGGTAAATGTGACATACCTGGTAGATGTGACAGACCTGGTAGATGTGACAGACCTGGTAGATGTAAGAGACCTTGTAGATGTGACAGACTTGGTAGATGTAAGAGACATGGTAGATGTGACAGACCTGGTAGATGTAAGAGACCTTGTAGATGTGACAGACTTGGTAGATGTAAGAGACATGGTAGATGTGACAGACCTGGTAGATGTGACAGACCTGGTAGATGTGACATACCTGGTAGATGAGACAGACCTGGTAGATTTAAAAGACCTGGTAGATGTGACAGACCTGGTAGATATGACAGACATGGTAGATGTGACATACCTGGTAGATGTGACATACCTGGTAGATGTAAGAGACCTAGCTATGTGACAGACCTGGTAGATGTGACAGACCTGGTAGGTGTGACAGACCAGGTAGATCTGACAGACCTGGTAGATGTGAGATACCTGGTAGTTGTAAGAGACCTGGTATATGTGACATGCCTGGTAGATGTGACATACCTGGTAGATGTAAGAGACCTGGTAGAGTTGACAGACCTGGTAGATGTGACATACCTGGTAGATGTGACAGACCTGGTAGATGTGACAGACCTGGTAGATGTGACAGACCTGGTAGATGTAAGAGACCTGGATATGTGACAGACCTGGTAGATGTGACAGACCTTGTAGGTGTGACGGACCTGGTAGATGTGACAGACCTGGTAGATGTAAGATACCTGGTAGATGTGACAGACCTGGTAGATGTGACAGACCTGGTAGATGTGACAGACCTGGTAGATGTGACATACCTGGTAGATGTGACATACCTGGTAGATGTGACAGACCTGGTAGATGTGACAGACCTGGTAGATGTGACAGACCTGGTAGATGTGACAGACCTGGTAGATGTGACAGACCTGGTAGATGTGCCAGACCTGATGGATGTGACAGACCTGGTAGATGAGCAGAACTGTGGTCTGGTATCTGTCTATGTTTTTACTGTCTACTGTCTACAGGACGCAATTCCTAATCCCGTATATCGCGTTCAAAATACTGTTGCGAGCGATTTGGCAGCAGACCGACTTGTGTTGATTTTCATACAATGGTATAGGTGCCGGCCGTTCAGAAGGCAATCAAACTACGTAACGTAAACATGCCGAGCTGTCGAGCAATCACAAAGAGCCATATCATGCTGGTTTTGACTGCGACGTCCTGTAAAAGATATAAAACTAATTTAACTAAGGGCAGCCGTGTCATAGTGCTTAGTGCAACGCGTTGCCAAGATAGAGGGTCGCCAAGACAATGGGACGGGTCCACTCTGGAGTCCTTCTTCTTCTGCCACCGATTCCCCCATTGGGACCCTCAATCAATCACGTTAAGCCGTCCCATCTGTTGATTTCTTCGACATTGACCCTCCGTCAATCACGATATGTAGTCCCATAGTTGATATCTGGGACATAGAACCTAAATCAATCACGCTAAGCCGTCCCATCTGTTTATATCTGGGACATAGACCATCAATTAATCACGCTATGTAGTCCCATCTGTTGATATAGCATTAGGACAGCATCAGTACCGCAGGATTGGGTGCACAGCTATCTCATCCATCTCCCAAAACCATTCAAGGATCAGTCAAAGCTTAGCGGCTTTAGGATCATCACCCTTCAAAATACATTTGGGAAGGTTTTAGAGAAGATAGTCGCTGTCAAGCTGCAAGAGTTTTTGGAAAGGAGGAAGCTTCTTCCAAGAGGCCTGGGGAGCTACAGGCCAGGAAAAGATACCTGGTCAAATGCAGCCACTTTTGCCTTTGATGTTTATGAGGGGTTCCAGTGTAGACAGGAAACGATGGCGGTAGCGCTTGATCTCGAGGATGCGTACAATAGAGTTCGATGTGATATTTTGATGACCGCACTGATGGAGAAGGGGGTCAATCCCTGGTTGGTGAACTAGGCGCATGGACCTCAGAGCCACATATTTTAACCCCGGGACTGCCACAGGGATCTGCAGTCTCACCGGTGCTCTTTAATGTGTATACGAGCAAGATTGCAAACCTAGAAACACCAGGGGTTGGAAGGATAATAACATTTGCAGATGATATTCTTGCATATAGGCAGGGGATAGATAGGGAGCAAACAGCCCAGGAGTTACAGGCGACAGTAGACAAAGTGATTGACTGATGCACAGAAATAAGTGCTGTCATCCACCCGGAAAAGGCGGCTGTTTTGTGGTGCTCTCTGGACAACAGGATTGTAAGAGCTGACGTCCCAAGCCTCGCGATAGATGGTAGAAATGTCAGCAGAGAGAACAAACTGAAGTATCTGGGGATCACATTTGACAGGAGCCTATCCTTCAAGGACCATGTGGAGACGGTCGTGACAAGAACTCAAAAGGGACTCAATGCACTTAAAACTATGGCTGCAATGGACATAGAGCAGAGAATGCTTTTCACACTATACCAGCACTTGATCCTCTCAGTAACTGATTATAGATTAGGTCTGCTCACTGTCTCAGAGAGTCAGCTGGTGAAGTTAGAGCGCATACAGAACGAAGCTATGCAGGTCATTCTGGGATGCACCAGAGACACCCCAGTAGTGTGTATGCGTTACATCTTTGGTCTGCCGACTGTTGCTGGTAGGCTCAAGGTAATGAAGGCGAAGGCATACCTCAGAGTAGCTGCAGGCACAGATCACCCGTTGCATGAGGCGCTGGACGCAGTTAAGGGTCAGCAACTGATAAGAGGGAAATCATGGATGGCTCAGGTGGAGGATACGATCAGACAGGTGTGCCCCTTGGAGAACATTATGCGTGGAGAGGAGTGGGTCAGAGTGCCAGCGGAGCAGTCAGACTTGTGCAGAGTTATAATCACATTAAGCCGGGAGTGCAGGGAGTGGCCAGCAGGGGCCACGGAAGTGGAAATCCAGCAACTAATTCAGGACAATGCTCACTCGGGTGATGTGATTATCTACACAGATGGTTCGGTGTCAAGAGGTGAGAGAAGTGGCTGGGGGTTCATAGCCAAAGCTAATGGTCGATGTTTGGGGCAGGAGAGCCTGGCATATGATACCACAACATCCAGCTTAAGAATGGAAGTGGAGGCAGTCACTGCGGCTCTCCGCTGGATGGAGAATATCACACACACACACACACACACACACACACACACACACACACACACACACACACACACATCGTGATTGTAACTGACTCAGAAAGCATGCTGACGAGGGTGAGGACGGCAGACTTCGTGCGGAGTGGCTTGCTTCGCTTCGGAGGTCACGGGTAGCAAGCATCACCTGGATCTTTTCTCCGGGGCATGCCGGTGTGCTGGGAAATGAACAGGCGGAAAGATTGGCTGGCTCTGCAGAACTTGGTGGAGTATTGATACATGACAAGGCAGACGTGGTTGCGGCCTTGTGGGAGCACGTGCACACCTCGGAGGAGCAAATGGATTACCATGGTCTGGCAAGAATGAGGCAACGAGGAGTGACGAAGGGATCTGGCCGACGTTCAACGCTCAAAGGAAAGGCAAGACGGACTTATAATCAGATTGCTACTGATACTATTAGTGTTGAAACTCTTCGCTGGCTGCTGAGGATGGGGACGGAGCACTTATGGGAATGCCCCGAATGCTGTGATGTCGATTCCTAAATCAATCAATCAATCAATCAATCAATCTGTTGATATCTGGGACATAGACCCTCAATCAATCACACTAAGTAGTCCCGTAGTTGATATCTGGGACATAGACCTAGACCCTCAATCAATCACGCTAAGCCGTCCCATAGTTGATATCTGGGACATAGACCCTCAATCAATCACGCTATGTAGTCCCATCTGTTGATATCTGGGACATAGACCCTCAATCAATCACGCTAAGCCGTCCCATCTGTTGATATCTGGGACATAGACCCTCAATCAATCACACTAAGTAGTCCCATAGTTGATATCTGGGACATAGACCCTCAATCAATCACACTAAGTAGTCCCATAGTTGATATCTGGGACACTGTCGCTCAATCAATCACGCTATGTAGTCCCATCTGTTGATATCTGGGACACTGACGCTCAATCAATCACACTAAGTAGTCCCATAGTTGATATCTGGGACATAGACCCTCAATCAATCACGCTAAGCCGTCCCATCTGTTGGTATCTGGGACACTGACGCTCAATCAATCACGCTATGTAGTCCCATATGTTGATATCTGGGACACTGACGCTCAATCAATCACACTAAGTAGTCCCATAGTTGATATCTGGGACATAGACCCTCAATCAATCACGCTAAGCCGTCCCATCTGTTGGTATCTGGGACACTGACGCTCAATCAATCACGCTATGTAGTCCCATCTGTTGATATCTAGGACACTGACGCTCAATCAACCACACTAAGTAGTCCCATAGTTGATATCTGGGACATAGACCCTCAATCAATCACGCTAAGCCGTCCCATCTGTTGATATCTGGGACGCTGACGCTCAATCAATCACACTAAGTAGTCCCATAGTTGATATCTGGGACACTGACGCTCAATCAATCACACTAAGTAGTCCCATAGTTGATATCTGGGACACTGACGCTTAATCAATCACGCTATGTAGTCCCATCTGTTGATATCTGGGACATAGACCCTCAATCAATCACGCTATGTAGTCCCATCTGTTGATATCTGGGACATAGACCCTCAATCAATCACGCTAAGCCGTCCCATCTGTTGATATCTGGGACATAGACACTCAATCAATCACACTAAGTAGTCCCATAGTTGATATCTGGGACATAGACCCTCAATCAATCACACTAAGTAGTCCCATAGTTGATATCTGGGACACTGACGCTCAATCAATCAAGCTATGTAGTCCCATCTGTTGATATCTGGGACATAGACCCTCAATCAATCACACTAAGTAGTCCCATCTGTTGATATCTAGGACATAGACCCTCATTCAATCACGCTATGTAGTCCCATCTGTTGATATCTGGGACACTGACCCTCAATCAATCACGCTATGTAGTCCCATCTGTTGATATCTGGGACATAGACCCTCAATCAATCACGCTATGCCGTCCCATCTGTTGATATCTGGGACATAGACCCTCAATCAATCACGCTATGTAGTCCCATCTGTTGATATCTGGGACATAGACCCTCATTCAATCACGCTATGTAGTCCCATCTGTTGATATCTGGGACACTGACCCTCAATCAATCACGCTATGTAGTCCCATCTGTTGATATCTGGGACATAGACCCTCAATCAATCACGCTATGCCGTCCCATCTGTTGATATCTGGGACATAGACCCTCAATCAATCACACTAAGTAGTCCCATCTGTTGATATCTGGGACATAGACGCTCATTCAATCACGCTATGTAGTCCCATCTGTTGATATCTGGGACACTGACGCTCAATCAATCACGCTATGTAGTCCCATCTGTTGATATCTGGGACATAGACCCTCAATCAATCACGCTATGTAGTCCCATCTGTTGATATCTGGGACATAGACCCTCAATCAATCACAATAAGTAGTCCCATAGTTGATATCTGGGACATAGACCGTCAATCAATCACGCTAAGCCGTCCCATCTGTTGATATCTGGGACATAGACCCTCAATCAATCAAGCTATGTAGTCCCATCTGTTGATATCTGGGACATAGACCCTCAATCAATCACACTAAGTAGTCCCATAGTTGATATCTGGGACATAGACCCTCATTCAATCACGCTATGTAGTCCCATCTGTTGATATCTGGGACATAGACCCTCAATCAATTACGCTATGTAGTCCCATCTGTTGATATCTGGGACATAGACCCTCATTCAATCACGCTATGTAGTCCCATCTGTTGATATCTGGGACACTGACCCTCAATCAATCACGCTATGTAGTCCCATAGTTGATATATGGGACATAGACCCTCAATCAATCACGCTAAGCCGTCCCATAGTTGATATCTGGGACACTGACGCTCAATCAATCACGCTATGCCGTCCCATCTGTTAATATATGGGACATAGACCCTCAATCAATCACACTAAGTAGTCCCATAGTTGATATCTGGGACATAGACCCTCAATCAATTACGCTAAGCCGTCCCATCTGTTGATATCTGGGACATAGACCCTCAATCAATCACACTAAGTAGTCCCATCTGTTGATATCTGGGACATAGACCCTCAATCAATCACGCTAAGCAGTCCCATCTGTTGATATCTGGGACATAGACCCTCAATCAATCACGCTAAGCCGTCCCATCTGTCGATATCTGGGACATAGACCCTCAATCAATCACGTTATGTAGTCCCATCTGTTGATATCTGGGACATAGACCCTCAATCAATCACGCTATGTAGTCCCATCTGTTGATATCTGGGACATAGACCCTCAATCAATCACGCTATGTAGTCCCATCTGTTGATATCTGGGACATAGACCCTCAATCAATCAAGCTATGTAGTCCCATCTGTTGATATCTGGGACATAGACCCTCAATCAATCACACTAAGTAGTCCCATAGTTGATATCTGGGACATAGACCCTCATTCAATCACGCTATGTAGTCCCATCTGTTGATATCTGGGACATAGACCCTCAATCAATCACGCTATGTAGTCCCATCTGTTGATATCTGGGACATAGACCCTCAATCAATCACGCTATGTAGTCCCATCTGTTGATATCTGGGACATAGACCCTCAATCAATCACACTAAGTAGTCCCATAGTTGATATCTGGGACATAGACCCTCATTCAATCACGCTATGTAGTCCCATCTGTTGATATCTGGGACATAGACCCTCAATCAATCACGCTATGTAGTCCCATCTGTTGATATCTGGGACATAGACCCTCAATCAATCACGCTATGTAGTCCCATCTGTTGATATCTGGGACATAGACCCTCATTCAATCACGCTATGTAGTCCCATCTGTTGATATCTGGGACACTGACCCTCAATCAATCACGCTATGTAGTCCCATCTGTTGATATCTGGGACATAGACCCTCAATCAATCACGCTATGCCGTCCCATCTGTTGATATCTGGGACATAGACCCTCAATCAATCACACTAAGTAGTCCCATAGTTGATATCTGGGACATAGACCCTCAATCAATCACGCTAAGCCGTCCCATCTGTTGATATCTGGGACATAGACCCTCAATCAATCACGCTATGTAGTCCCATCTGTTGATATATGGAACATAGACCCTCAATCAATCACACCAAGTAGTCCCATAGTTGATATATGGGACATAGACCCTCAATCAATCACGCTAAGCCGTCCCATCTGTTGATATCTGGGACATAGACCCTCAATCAATCACGCTAAGCCGTCCCATCTGTTGATATATGGGACATAGACCCTCAATCAATCACGCTAAGCCGTCCCATCTGTTGATATCTGGGACATAGACCCTCAATCAATCACGCTATGCCGTCCCATCTGTTGATATCTGGGACATAGACCCTCAATCAATCACGCTAAGCCGTCCCATAGTTGATATCTGGGACATAGACCCTCAATCAATCACGCTATGTAGTCCCATCTGTTGATATCTGGGACATAGACCCTCAATCAATCACACTAAGTAGTCCCATAGTTGATATCTGGGACATAGACCCTCAATCAATCACGCTAAGCCGTCCCATCTGTTGATATCTGGGACATAGACCCTCAATCAATCACGCTAAGCCGTCCCATCTGTTGGTATCTGGAACATAGACCCTTAATCAATCACGCTATGTAGTCCCATCTGTTGATATTTGATATAGACCCTCAATCTATCAAGCTATGTAGTCCCATCTGTTGATATCTCCCGGAAATCCATGTATGTACGTCCTGTATTATTCCCATATCTCTGACTCTCTGTTTATGTCTCCCTCAATTTCCTGTATTATTCCCCTGTCTCTGACTCTCTGTTTTTGGTTCCCTCTATTTCTTGTATTATGCCCCTGTCTCTGACTCTCTGACTATGTCTCCCTCTATTTCCTGTATTATTCCCCTGTCTCTGACTCTCTGCTTTTGTCGTCCTCTATTTCTTGTGCCCTGTTTGGTTCCAGCGAACACAGTCTCTGTTGCAACTACAACTAGATGTTCTCACTGTGTCCTATCACTGCCAGGTTTTCTCACTGTGTGTCCAACCCAGTGCCTGCATCTTAGCCTCAGCTCCTGGTTCCCTGGAGCCTGTCAAGTTCTCCCCCCGAACCTCCGCATGAGTGATTCTATCACAATATTGTAGTCCTTCTATTCTGTGAACCTCCGCATGAGTGATTCTATCACAATATTGTAGTCCTTCTATTCTGTGAACCTCCGCATGAGTGATTCTATCACAATATTGTAGTCCTTCTATTCTGTGAACCTCCGCATGAGTGATTCTATCACAATATTGTAGTCCTTCTATTCTGTGAACCTCCGCATGAGTGATTCTATCACAATATTGTAGTCCTTCTATTATGTGAACCTTCGCATGAGTGATTCTATCACAATATTGTAGTCCTTCTATTCTGTGAACCTCCGCATGAGTGATTCTATCACAATATTGTAGTCCTTCTATTCTGTGAACCTTCGCATGAGTGATTCTATCACAATATTGTAGTCCTTCTATTCTATGAACCTTCACATGAGTGATTTTATCACAATATTCCATCCATCATGTGCCATGCTGATAAACGTGGGCGGTCATGTTCTGCCATCTCACTCGATCACCAGAGTTGTGGATCAGCTCCGTGTTCCTGTCTCGACCGTGCCATGCGGCCAAGCCACCCAGGTATTTACTTTTCGGTTTTCCCCTTGGTCTGTTCCCTTCGATCTTGCCAGTTGTCACCAAGTTCTCCAATTCATTTCTTCTCATAACATGTACAAAACATTTCGACTGTCTACGTCTAATGTCTCTAATCAGTTTACAATTTTGATTTGTTTCTTGAAGGACTTGTTCATTGGTTTTTCTGTCTGTCTATGGTATTCTTTGCATTTTCCTCAGAAACCACATTTCCACAGCCATCAGATGTTTTTCAGCTTGACTGCTCATTGTCCGCGCTTCACGTCCATACAAAAGTACAGGTTCTATGTAGCACTTCAACACTCTTTTTCACGTTTCAATTGATATTTTTTATTGGTCAGTATGTTTTCCATCCTGCAAAAGGCTACATTCGCAATGGCAATTCTTGTTCTAATCTCTTCAAGGCATCTTCCATCAGATGTTATGACTGTGCCGAGATAACTGTATCGATTCACTTGCTTAAGAATATGCCCATTTACTCGTATATCAATCACATTGTAGTATTTCCTTCTTCCCAGTGACGACCATAATCTGTGTCTTCTTACTATTCAGTTCTAACCCTAGTTGTTCACTGTGTGCAACAACCGCATCTACTAAATGTTGCAGGTCCTGTTCATTGTCTACAATCAAGACTGTATCATCTGCATATCTAATGTTACTGATGTATCGTCCCCCAATGTTAATTCCTTCCAATCTTCTATATTTCTGAAAATATTCTCACTGTACAGGGAAAAAAAGATCTGGAGACATTACACATTCCTGTCTCACACCTCTTTCACTAGGCTGATATTGGCCTACATCGTTCTCAATTCTGATGGCAGCTTGTTGTTTCCAATATATGTTTTTTACAAGTCTAAGGTCTTTTCCATCAATTTGTAAATCTTCAAGCATCCTTATCATGTCGACATGTCTCACTTTATCGAAAGCATTTGTGTACTCAATAAAGCAAAGATATAAATCTTTGTTTAATTCTACAGAACGTTCAATTATTGTTCTCAGTATATACACAGCATTTACTGTGCCCTTGCCTTCTACAAACGCATATTGTTCACAATATTGTAGTCCTTCTATTCTGTGAACCTCCACATGAGTGATTCTATCTCAACATTTTAGTCCTTCTATTCTGCGCAGTTTGCCGATAGGATAAGAGCGCTTGCTCTTAAACTTCCAGCGCGCTGACGGCGAGGTAGGCGGTGCAACCCCTACACCGGCCATCAGTTGGACTTACACTTTGACTTCTCGTTCAGAACACAATGTCAAACTAATCAACTTACATTTATCTAGAAACTCAACCTTGGGTTGATGGCGACGTCTAGGAGAAGCAATTCTTACAACATTCTGCGCATGCGCCGGTCGCTAGGGGTGTCTGATTCATGGGTAACTGAGCTCAACGTTCTCCGAGTTCTACACCTGGGGTCCATCGTTCTCAGAGTTCCATAACTGGGGTCCATCGTTCTCAGAGTTCTACACCTGGGATCCAAACCGTCGCATCAAATGAGCACATGATAATTCTCAGATATCTGGGTGAAGGAGTGGCGAAGAGGAAGGGACATCGTAGTCTCATCTCATGATGTAGCGATCTGTGGTATGTGAGGCCTAACATCTGCCCATGTCATTATATCCTAGCCTACAATATGTCAGGCCTAACATCGTCCCATTTCATTATTGCAGCGCAAAGCCAAGGCACACGACGATATGTATAGACACACACGCAACAACACACACACACGAGCGCATAAACGCCCATACACAGACTGATGGACAGACAGAGTGCAGAATAATAAGAATACTTTTTGACAAAATTAGTAACAGATAGACAGATAGACAGATGTGATTTGATTTGATTTCACTTTATTTACAAAGAGTCACATATTGGGCAAGCAGGCCCGTCTTACATTTGGCCCTTCCAGTCACTCATCTTTCGTTAATCAGAAGTGCATAATACAATCACATAGGAAAACACAGTGTCAAATGAATGTTGTAAACATAATGCATATTACCATGTTATGAGACACAGCCCCCCCCCCCTCACACACACACACACATATCCCCCACCAACCCACACACACCCCAACCCACACATACCCCCGAGGAGACAGACAGACGGACGGACATACAGACAGACGGACGGACGGACGGATAGATAGATAGATAGATAGATAGATAGATAGATAGATAGATAGATAGATATATAGATAGATAGATAGATAGATAGATAGATAGATAGATAGATAGATAGATAGATAGATGTAATCTATACAGACACAATCAGGAGGTAATTGATGTATTGGCGGTAACATCTTGACTTAACTAGTCAATCGTGTTCTTTAGATCAAAAAAAACATGTCCTGCCAAAGATCTACATTAGTGGCCGTGCTATTGTCATTCTCCTTGGCGCGGTCGAAAAACTAATTTTATCTTGATCGATGAACTAACGACAAGCTAGATTAAAATTGACGATCAGCCCAATCACGGCCATTACCGCGGGCAGGAGAGTCGGAATGATTGTGGCTGTGAGCAGGCGAATGATTGCCACGGCTGATTGATTGCGTCACACGGATCGGCACCAGGTTCTGTAGATGGATGGGGACAGATGGGGAGTGCTAGGGAGAGTGAGGTATCTTTAAATGAATATATCTACCATGTTTGCGAGCATGCGCCTGGCCCAACCATTTTGTGGTTAGACTTTATTATCTGGTCGGGAAGTAGTCCTGGCACAGAGAACCACCATACAGCAATGATATTTAGATATCTGGTCTCTGAATTATGTGATTCAAAAGCTATTAGGAACTATATTTGGCCGACCTTATACTACGAATGTCAAACATGAATGCATACTGCAAATAATGAGTGTAAAATCTTAACAGAGATGAGATACTTGCCTTAGAAGAGCTGCAGTTGAAACCGTATGAAATAGAATTAGGAATGGGGACATTAGAAGACGACTTGGTCAGAAACCAGTAATGCACTTCATAAAAGAACATATTAACTGGTTTGGCCATCTCACAAGAATGCCCGGTTACCATCTGCTACAAAGAGTTAAATTGAAGAAATATAATGGAAACAGAACAAGGGGAAGCCGCCTAAAAGATGGAGTGATCGTATCAAGATCGACAGAGTGACATTGGTGTAGAGACGTTCCGTCTGACATTGTGACGTTGATGTAGAGACGTTCCGTCTGACATTGTGACGTTGGTGTAGAGACGTTCCGTCTCACATTGTGACGTTGGTGTAGAGATGTTCCGTCTGACAGAGTGACGTTGGTGTAGAGACGTTCCGTCTGACATTGTGACGTTGGTGTAGAGACGTTCCGTCTGACATTGTGACGTTGGTGTAGAGACGCTCCGTCTGACAGAGTGACGTTGGTGTAGAGACGTTCCGTCTGACATTGTGACGTTGGTGTAGAGATGTTCCGTCTGATATTGTGACGTTGGTGTAGAGACGTTCCGTCTGACATTGTGACGTTGGTGTAGAGACGTTCCGTCTGACATTGTGACGTTGGTGTAGAGACGTTCCGTCTGACATTGTTACGTTGGTGTAGAGACGTTCCGTCTGACATTGTGACGTTGATATCGAGACGTTCCGTCTGACAGAGTGACGTTGGTGTAGAGAAGTTCCGTCTGACATTGTGACGTTGGTGTAGAGACGTTCCGTCTGACATTGTGACGTTGGTGTAGAGACGTTCCGTCTGACAGAGTGACATTGGTGTAGAGACGTTCCGTCTGACATTGTGACGTTGGTGTAGAGACGTTCCGTCTGACAGAGTGACGTTGGTGTAGAAACGTTCCGTCTGACAGAGTGACGTTGGTGTAGAGACGTTCCGTCTGACATTGTGACGTTGGTGTAGAGACGTTCCGTCTGACAGAGTGACGTTGGTGTAGAGACGTTCCGTCTAACATTGTGACGTTGGTGTAGAGACGTTCCGTCTGACAGAGTGACGTTGGTGTAGAGACGTTCCGTCTGACAGAGTGACGTTGGTGTAGAGATGTTCTGTCTGACATTGTGACGTTGGTGTAGAGACGTTCCGTCTGACAGAGTGACGTTGGTATAGAGACGTTCCGTCTGACATTGTGACGTTGGTGTAGAGACGTTCTGTCTGACATTGTGACGTTGGTGTAGAGACGTTCCGTCTGCCATTGTGACGTTGGTGTAGAGACGTTCCGTCTGACAGAGTGACGTTGGTGTAGAAACGTTCCGTCTGACAGAGTGACGTTGGTGTAGAGACGTTCCGTCTGACATTGTGACGTTGGTGTAGAGACGTTCCGTCTGACATTGTGATGTTGGTGTAGAGACGTTCCGTCTGACATTGTGACGTTGGTGTAGAGACGTTCCGTCTGACATTGTGACGTTGGTGTAGAGACGTTCCGTCTGACAGAGTGACGTTGGTGTAGAGACGTTCCGTCTGACATTGTGACGTTGGTGTAGAGACGTTCCGTCTGACATTGTGACGTTGATATCGAGACGTTCCGTCTGACAGAGTGACGTTGGTGTAGAGACGTTCCGTCTGACAGAGTGACGTTGGTGTAGAG
Source organism: Cepaea hortensis (assembly GCA_963921405.1). Classification (NCBI taxonomy): domain Eukaryota; kingdom Metazoa; phylum Mollusca; class Gastropoda; order Stylommatophora; family Helicidae; genus Cepaea; species Cepaea hortensis. The sequence goes on along the minus strand of OY992877.1, from coordinate 216,654,283 downwards.
ACGTTCCGTCTGACATTGTGACGTTGGTGTACAGACGTTCCGTCTGACATTGTGACGTTGATGTCGAGACGTTCCGTCTGACAGAGTGAAGTTGGTGTAGAGACGTTCTGTCTGACATTGTGACGTTGGTGTAGAGACGTTCCGTCTGACATTGTGACGTTGGTGTAGAGACGTTCCGTCTGACATTGTTACGTTGGTGTAGAGACGTTCCGTCTGACATTGTGACGTTGATATCGAGACGTTCCGTCTGACAGAGTGACGTTGGTGTAGAGACGTTCCGTCTGACAGAGTGACGTTGGTGTAGAGACGTTCCGTCTGACATTGTGACGTTGGTGTACAGACGTTCCGTCTGACATTGTGACGTTGATGTCAAGACGTTCCGTCTGACAGAGTGAAGTTGGTGTAGAGACGTTCCGTCTGACATTGTGACGTTGGTGTAGAGACGTTCCGTCTGACAGAGTGACGTTGGTGTAGAGACGTTCCGTCTGACATTGTGACGTTGGTGTAGAGACGTTCCGTCTGACAGAGTGACGTTGGTGTAGAGACGTTCCGTCTGACAGAGTGACGTTGGTGTAGAGACGTTCCGTCTGACATTGTGACGTTGGTGTAGAGACGTTCCGTCTGACATTGTGACGTTGGTGTAGAGACGTTCCGTCTGACATTGTGACGTTGGTGTAGAGACGTTCCGTCTGACAGAGTGACGTTGGTGTAGAGACGTTCCGTCTGACAGAGTGACGTTGGTGTAGAGACGTTCCGTCTGACATTGTGACGTTGGTGTAGAGACGTTCCGTCTGACATTGTGACGTTGGTGTACAGACGTTCCGTCTGACATTGTGACGTTGATGTAGAGACGTTCCGTCTGACAGAGTGACGTTGGTGTAGAGACGTTCCGTCTGACATTGTGACGTTGGTGTAGAGACGTTCCGTCTGACAGAGTGACGTTGGTGTAGAGACGTTCCGTCTGACATTGTGACGTTGGTGTAGAGACGTTCCGTCTGACAGAGTGACGTTGGTGTAGAGACGTTCCGTCTGACAGAGTGACGTTGGTGTAGAGACGTTCCGTCTGACATTGTGACGTTGGTGTAGAGACGTTCCGTCTGACATTGTGACGTTGGTGTAGAGACGCTCCGTCTGACAGAGTGACGTTGGTGTAGAGACGTTCCGTCTGACATTGTGACGTTGGTGTAGAGATGTTCCGTCTGATATTGTGACGTTGGTGTAGAGACGTTCCGTCTGACATTGTGACGTTGGTGTAGAGACGTTCCGTCTGACATTGTGACGTTGGTGTAGAGACGTTCCGTCTGACATTGTTACGTTGGTGTAGAGACGTTCCGTCTGACATTGTGACGTTGATATCGAGACGTTCCGTCTGACAGAGTGACGTTGGTGTAGAGAAGTTCCGTCTGACATTGTGACGTTGGTGTAGAGACGTTCCGTCTGACATTGTGACGTTGGTGTAGAGACGTTCCGTCTGACAGAGTGACATTGGTGTAGAGACGTTCCGTCTGACATTGTGACGTTGGTGTAGAGACGTTCCGTCTGACAGAGTGACGTTGGTGTAGAGACGTTCCGTCTGACATTGTGACGTTGGTGTAGAGACGTTCCGTCTGACAGAGTGACGTTGGTGTAGAGACGTTCCGTCTGACATTGTGACGTTGGTGTAGAGACGTTCCTTCTGACAGAGTGACGTTGGTGTTGAGACGTTCCGTCCGACATTGTGACGTTGGTGTAGAGACGTTCCGTCTGGAGTGACATTCCGCCTGACTTGGAGAAGAGGCAGAGCTGAAGCAGCACGAAGGTGGACACGGGACAGTAAAGACACCGCGGGCATGTACATACATGTGGCAAGAGAGCTGAGTCAGACAGAGAATCTTTCCTGCGGGCGGTGCTGAGAGCGGAGTCCTGCATGCGTCCCTACAGGCTAGGTGAATGTGTGGGGCGTCAGTACACTTCGGGGAAAGGACATACAAGCTCGTCCTCCCTCAGCTGTACCCTGAGATAATCTGTCACCGCCATCAACTTTTTTGTGTCCAAGACTGAAGCTGTCAGTAGACTGGTGTTGGTGTGAGATGGCGAGCCACGAGACTCACGCTTATCAGCATGGCACAAGATAATGGATAATGCATGCCTTACAATTAGTCAGTCAGTCAGTCAGTCAGTCAGTCGCGGTTCCAAATTCACGGCAACGTGTCGTCCCCATTATTCTCCGTTCCTGTGCCAGTGAATATCACACAAAATGCTCCTCATTGCCCTATGTGAAAAGTGGAATAGACAGGAGTCTCGACAAGCCAACAGCCCGCACAAGTACACTGTACATAATGCCGCTGTCAGAACGACAACACAAAAGACCTCAACGAAAAATAGTTTATCGTCGATGGACGCGGCAGTCACTAGAAAACCAGCAGCCACACATTACTGCATTCAAAGCCGAGAGGATCGACTTCATTGCCCCGGGTTTTATCCCATATGGCTCGGTCTGTTTCGGCAAGGCGGCCAGCTGTAAGCACCGCACAAAGCACGAACACCGTAGCTCCAGCGACGACCCCTAGGAGTCTCCAAGAAAATGCACCCGTGAACCGAAAAGGCAATCCAGTCAATTCCAAGCGACACACCGACCGCCATCGTTCCCAACATGCAGTTCACGCTACAATAACCGCGGACAGATTTAAAATCATTCAGGACGAAATTCACAGCTCACAGTGTCGCACCACGCACTCAACTCAGTAACAGAGCGACGGAACCATACACTACCAGTCCAATATGAGGAAAATACGACTGCAAACCGTAGTCAAAAGCATAGACACTCCAGAATCTTAACGTTTCAAATGCCTATCCGCCATGTTGGGGACTAGAAGTCCCAAGTCCCCTGATAATGAGAATGATGTTAATGATAATGATGATGATGATGATGATGATGATGATGATGATGATGATGATGATGATGATGATGATGATGATGATGATGATGATGATGATGATGATGATATTGATAATGAGAATGATGATGATTATGATGATGATAATGATAATATTGATAATAATAACGATGATGGTGATGATGATAATGATAATATTATGATGGCGATGATGATTATTATGATGAGAATGATGATATTGATCATGATGATAGTGGTTATGATGATGATTACAATGATGAGAATGATGATATTGATAGTGATAATAATGATGATATTGATAGTGATAATAATTATGATAATGATGATATTGATAGTGATAATAATGATGATAATTATGCTATTGATAGAGATAATAATGATGATAATAATGATATTGAAAGTGATAATAATGATGATGATAATGATGATATTGGTAGTGATAATAATGATGATGATATTGCTCACGATGATGGTGATAATGATGTTGATAACGATAACACAAGTAAAGGCAATGCCACTTGTACACACCTTAAGCCGTAGTGGGTATATGGTTCTAACGCCATATTTGTACAGACCAGTCCGCACACGATGGGTGAGCGGTCAATGTCGCGTCGGCCACACTTACTTCTCAATAAATGTCCTGGTACCCTTCTCATGGTGGGTCGGGCAGGGAACAAACATCAGTTTACCTTTTAGTCCGATTTCATAAGGATATGAACACGCCACAATGAACCCGGTGGGCAAGAGTGTCAACCAATATACCACCACAGCTCCCTGCACTTAAATACCCTCATATGTACTTGTATACCAAAAACACTCACGCACATGCATCTACACACAGCTTATACACCCATACGCACCCCCATATCTAAACATCCACACGCACAGACCATATCTACACACCCACACGTACCAACACATCCAGTCGTAGACCAACACCCACACGCACCTCCATACCTACACACCCACATGCACTCGAATATCTACACACCCACAAGCACCCCATATCTACACACCCACAAGCATATCTACACACTCATACACGCATAGAACTGCGTGCTCTGTTTTCTAAACCACGTTTTCACTTCACATTCAACTTCGGCGTCATTCGTGAAATGTCTCCCGCCAAGGTGGGTTTTCAGTGGACCAAAAAGGTGGAAATCACTAGGGGCTAAGTCGGGGCTGTAACGTGGATGTTCAAGAACTTCCCACCTTAGTTGGTTAATTATCTCCTGAGTAAATCGAGCTGTATGTGGTCTGGCAATGTCATGAAGAAGCAATACTCCTCTAGTCAGCCGTCCTGGACGTTTTCTTCGAATTGCATCATGAACCATCGATAGAACTTCACAGTACGATTCAGAATTCACATTGTCACCTTTCTTCTTAAGACTGGTTTAAAAAAAACCTTGACAATCCCAGAACTCTGTCAGCATGACCTTCCCTGCTGATGGCGTAACCGTGAATTTTTGAACACAAGGCGAAGAAGGATGTTTCTATTGCATTGAAGCACTCTTGAATTCGGGCTGGTAGTGATGCACCCATGAGTAGTAACCTAGAAGGTATTTGAAGCGAAAATCTGGAGCCGCTCCAGATATGTGACGTCATATTTTACTATGTGAAGGGTGTGGCTCCAGATTGATGACATCACTAACCGACTCCAGAATTTTGACAAATTGGCGGGTATTTTCTTGGGTCTGGTTGACTACTTCCGGTTGACTTCCGGTCCATGGGTACCCGACCGCCCCACCCACAGGTACCTCCGCCGGTCGCTTCCGCTTCAACCCGACCACCCCCGAGACCAGTCAAAGACAGTAAGTCAAGCCCCGGGTATGTCTAATACTCATATGGATAAGTAGACCAACTAGTCGCAGGCCACCTTGGTTCGAGTCCCAGTGTATGGGTGTGTGTGTACGGGGTAGGCCGATGTGAGGAACACGAGGGATCAGGCCCCTACCCCGGATATTAGCCTTTGCCCCACACAGGGGCAACCAACCCATACCTACTGAGAGGAAATGAAGAGTGGTGAGCCTCAAGGTCCTGGCCTGATCAAAGGCAGTATAAACTACACTTTGGTCTAGCCAAAAGAGCGCTTGGGCATATTCAACTTTTGGAAAAAAGACTGAAGCCAGATTACGGCTATTAATTCTATATATGGGTATATTGTCACAATTAATAAACACGTAATAAAATATAGAGAGTGATTAATTCTAGAGAAAATAACACCAAAGACCAGTCTCAATAGTATACATTCAATTAAATTAACATAGTCAGTGAAGTTTGCAAATTAATCATTAAAATAATATTTTTTTTTAAATAACGCCAGTTATTTCCCTTGCGTATTTTGGAAATAGTACCTTAATACCGATAACATGGGGTATGTCATCTGCGCTTAGTGCAATATCGCAGTAACCGATTAACGCGCGATAGTGAACTTTTGATTATAGTGGTTTTAAATGGCGCTGAATCGGGTGAGCTCATCGCCAAATGTATAAACAAATATTGTAAGGTACTTTGCTTGGGTGCCAAGGAAGTATTCACATAAAAAGTTGCGTAAATATGAAAAGGAAATCAACAAATAGTGTCAGAAATTGTACATCTCGAAGAGTAAAACCTGTCAGTATGCGTGGATTGTGACAACTCTATATTAGTTTGCAGTAATCTCGCAAAAGTGTTAAGAATTATGCACCCGATAGTGATGACAAACGAGACGTATTATACAGACATCATTGATATAACAACACCCGGGTATCTTGTAAAACTAAAAAGAGGACCGACGTGCCTTTAATCGCATATGCGGGAGTCCATGCGGTACGTGTGTGGGCGTATATATGTGTGCGCGTGCACGTGTATGTGTGTGTGCGCATGTATGTGTGCGTGCGCGTGTGTGTGTATGCGCGCATGTATGTGTGTGTGCGCTGTGTGTGAGTGTGCGTGTGTGTGTGTGTGCGGTGTGTGTGTACGTGTGTTTGTGTGTGTGCGTGTGCGCAGTGTGAGTGTGTGCGTGTAGGCGTGTTTGTGCGTGTGTATATGTGAGTGCGTGCGTGCGCGTACATGTGTGTCTGTATGTATGTGTCTGCGCACGCGTGCGTGCATGTGTGTGTGAGTACGTTCGTCTGCGCGTGTGTGTGTGTGGGTTGGCATCTGTGTATGTGCGCGTGTATGTGGGTGAGTGCGCGGTGCGTGTGTGTGCGGGTGTGTGTGTGTATGTGCCGTATCATCTCACAACCAAATGTATGCTTCGTACTATAGCTATGTGTCTAGTGTCATGCAGCGCACATCAAAGATAAAGATTTGAAGAGCTAAAATTACAAGTGCGGCACGGACAGTGAACGCACACGCGTAAATATTGGAAACGGGACGTCATAGAGAGAGAGAGAGAGAGAGAGAGAGAGAGAGAGAGAGAGAGAGAGAGAGACGGGGAACAGCCATGAAAGATGGAAGGCACACTGTTATTATGAGGACAAGATCTTTGAGAAGCGAATGGAGAAAATGACTGAACATATAGAGAAGTCAATGAAACGAAGGATTAAGGAGGAAGCAAAGACAGATTGAGGAATGAAGACGTAGAGGAAGGAATAAGATATGATGGGCGACATTTCAGTTAAAGAATCAACGAAAGGTCATACAAGAACTAACACCCCAAGATAGACGTAAGTAATCAAATATAAAGGTTCTATTATAGTTAGTGTCACACGTTTTCTTGATGATAATATTAATGTTCTTGATTATCTTTGCTTGATATTGTCGTGTGATGGTCGTTGTCTAGGTAACGATGTTCATGGTGTGTCAATGGAGATATCTAACTGACTCTTATTCCAACTCACCCCCGCAGTGCATATTCACCAGGCATTAAACAAGATTCCGTTGGCGCACATAATCCTTTATTACAGAAATAAGACGGACAAACGGAACATGATTATACATCCAGAAACAATGTAATCCATAGAATATAAATATCCTCCTCACAATTTAACCAGCACACATAAATGCCTTCTCACGGCCTGCTTCTCATCACATTCACAAGACAGGTAATCCAGCTACTATCCACGGCTGGATCTACCACAATACAACCCACACATTGGGTTGGAGCCACTGCTCAACTATGCAACCCACTCTGGGTTTAGGCCCTCAATCCCTATAGAACCCACTCTGGTTCAGGCCTGTCTTCACAACTCGGAGAACAACACAACCCCGTTGTACGTGGACAACCGACTCATTCGGTATCTCAAACTCAACTCCCCGAAGTCCCTTGACTTCACACACAAATACACTATCTCTCTCCCCATCCGCCCTAGGGGTTTTTTCCTCTACCCTCACTATTTTATTTCTCAGGACTGGCTGTTTTCTCATAGCCAGGTCAGTCACTTTACTGTCTCCCACTCTCATCTCCATTCTTCCTCCTGCCCGGTCACTCACCTCAATGTCAATGACCCAGGCTTATGTCATCACCCCCCTCTTAAAAGAAAACTTCGTTTTCAAATATTGGGAGCCTAAAACTTACTAAACATGTGACCCAGACATATAGCCTGGGTAGCCCTAAGTATGGCTGCACCTTACTCCAGCTACCACCCTAAATAATACACCAAATGGTCATAGGAGACTCCCATATTCCCCACACATAAATACAAACAACTTTCTATCTTGTGTACCAATGCATGAACTAATACATCACATAATAATAATACATCATAGGAAAGCATTATACTCATGTACCCACAGGTCTCTTACTACTTTACGACCACACAATACTATTTGTGTACCGACCCTATATCAGGTGGTTCTGTTCTTGCATTAACCCTCCTCTGATTCCTGTCGATGCTGTGTCTACCTTTCATGTACCCATGACTCATGGTACCTCTACAATTACAACATCTGTTTGCTATCCCTAGCCCTGGGTCAGTAATGTCGCGAACACTCTTTTGACCTGACTCAGCTTTCCTATCTGCATATTGCACCGTTACACTTGAGTCTCTGTTTAGTCTGAACTCATTATTCCAACTCAGCCCCGCAGTGCATATTCACCAGGCATTAAACAAGATTCCGTTGGCGCACATAATCCTTTATTACAGAAATAAGACGGACAAACGGAACATGATTATACATCCAGAAACAATGTAATCCATAGAATATAAATATCCTCCTCACAATTTAACCAGCACACATAAATGACTTCTCACGGCCTGCTTCTCATCACATTCACAAGACAGGTAATCCAGCTACTATCCACGGCTGGATCTCCCACAATACAACCCACACATTGGGTTGGAGCCACTGCTCAACTATGCAACCCACTCTGGGTTTAGGCCCTCAATCCCTATAGAACCCACTCTGGTTCAGGCCTGTCTTCACAACTCGGAGAACAACACAACCCCGTTGTACGTGGACTACCGACTCCTTCGGTATCTCAAACTCAACTCCCCGAAGTCCCTTGACTTCACACACAAATACACTATCTCTCTCCCCATCCGCCCTAGGGGTTTTTTCCCACTACCCTCACTATTTTATTTCTCAGGACTGGCTGTTTTCTCATAGCCAGGTCAGTCACTTTACTGTCTCCCACTCTCATCTCCATTCTTCCTCCTGCCCGGTCACTCACCTCAATGTCAATGACCCAGGCTTATGTCAGTTAGGAATATTGGTATGAACTATCAACACTGTAGATCATGGGTCACCAAACTACGGCCCGTGGGCCAGATCCGGCCCGCGACGTCATTTTATCCGGCCCGCCGTCGGTACTCGAACTTGCTTGATATAACTATGAAACACGAGACGTTGTGATACAATTTAAATGTAAATATTATGTTTAGAATAATAGGAGATCTTCACACGTGTGGAGACCTCCTGGCTGCACTAGGTTGTTTATTTAGGTGGCCCTATTTATAAATTTCGCGAACCTTATTATGAGATATATTCTATTACCAAATGAAGCCGCCTGCCGCGACTCTACAAGAGTATTGTGACAAGATTGCCTTGGGTAGTGAGAGTTAACCACACCCGAGGTGTCTCTAGCACTCCCGTGTATTCTAACCCCAGGGGTTGGACAGGTAGATACACTGTTTCCTCTGCTGTTGACCTCGTATTAGTTAATTATGTCTACAAGCCTCTCCAGATTCTAGACCCCCACTAACTACCTTACGATACAAAGATGTGTGTAAGCGGGACATGATTGATACAGGCATTGATAATGCACAATGGGAGCACGTCGCCGCTGAACGTGTTGCATGGAGGGCAACTATCAGAAATCAGATTGCAGATAAAGCACACACAGAGCGTGAGAGACGTAAGATGGTGCAAAATGGTGGAAATGACCATGTTTTCACATGCACCTACTGTGGGCAAACATTTGCAGCAAGAATTGGCCTTACCAGCCACACTCGCCACCGCCATGGATCGTAGTTATTGCCATATGACAGTTATTAAGCCTTTTTGAAGCACAATATACCAAACTATCGTCTGTCAAGACGGAAAGGTGCCAATGACTAACTACCTACTCCCTTAGGACAATGAACACTTAGGCATCGTCCGAGACCACACTCAATAATTGTACAAAGAGCAAGTCAACGTACATAAAGTTTATTCTACCCTTGAGAATATAGAACTGAAATGAACACCCTGATAGAATAATCTATTTACACAAGTAGAGGATAGAGTAGAGACAGAATCAGAGATATGGCTCAATCATCATAAGGCTGAGAAGTAGATTGGATGCAGATGTCCCGTCCAGTCGGTCAGCCACTCACCCGGCTTCCTTCCAGTGAGATGACTAGAACCTTGGAGACCACTCTGTCCCCAGAGCTTGGATCAACAACAAGAGAGTTACTCCTGGACCTCACTCAACTGGACGAACTGTAACTTCATCACTTCCTACTGAGTCACAGCTAAAGTTAATAAACAGTTCTCTGTAGACAGCCTAGCTGGGAGACCCTCCTCCTTGAGGTGACCCCAGTTACTCTTGACTGTATTAAATGTCTGTAGCCAATGACCAATCTAATGGTCCCTAAGTCGTAGCACAGACCCCTGGTTGGGTAATAAGCCAATGACCAATCTAATGGTCCCGAATTAGTATCGAGTACCCCTGGTCGGGTAATAAGCCAATGACCAATCTAATGGTCCCTAAGTCGTAGTACATACCTACCCCTGGTTGGGTAATAAGATAGTTCTGCTGATACTGCACTACAGTCCTACGAGAAAAACAGTTCAGTTTCTAGACTCTATAAGTACACCATTTGGATCATGCACGTATTTCATACGATGGCAACACTGTTAAGTTAGGACAATAATTAGTTGTCCGATACGTAAGCCGGTGTAGGTCTCATCATGACCTGCCACTAAAGCTGCCGTAGGAACCGCACAAGTTTATAGATCAATCTTGCTTCAAGTTTCCGACGTTTAGCCGGAACCACAATAGGCTTGGACTGGATGCGCTCCCAGAGCTGAGAGTACCCCTACTTGATACACCTCACTGGGTTAATCTAGCTACATCAATCACAAACAGTCTATTGTCTATTATCATTGAGCATGATTGTTCAGGTTGCTGAACCTCTCCTTGCTGAAATAGAACATCTGCTAATTCAGAAAAACGACACAAACCATCACGTCCCACATGTGCAATTCAGGGTACTGGAATCACTGGATATCATTCAGTCATGATGATTCACCCTTTCACATGATGTGGTTCAGTCTGGCGTGGTAAGTAAGTGATTCTACCCTTCGCTGTGGTACACGAAGTGGTTTCAGGCAAACAACAATTGTAGTAGACTGGTTCCTCAACAGGCAACTCCTGAAAGGAAGAGCGATCGGTGAGAGTATTCTAGCCCAAACATTGGTCCACATGCTTCCTATCCCTGACTACTCAACCTTCAGTCAGGCTCAATAGTTATTTAAATAACTAAAGCAATATCTCTATATTGAGAGTAGTAAAGCATGGGTTTCCGTCAATGTCAGCTGGCCTCAAAGAACAGCCAGTCAAACAGAGCAAGTAATCAGAATGAGGAGTCTGATCGTATGTCTCACCTATCCCTACTCCCGTGTGTTGCCGGGGCCCATAAGGGAAGCAAAGAATAGCAACACTGCAGCCTACCACGCATGTCGTAAGAGGCGACTAAGGAGACTTGATGGTTCCGTCGCCCTCCTACTGAGTGAGTGCGTGGCGCGACACTGTGAGCTGTGAGTTTCGTGTGAAATGCTTTTGAATCTGTCCGAAGTTTTTTGGAACGTGACTGCATGTTCGGAGCGATGGCAGATGGCTATGTCCCAGAGTTGACTGGTTTTTGCCTTATGCAGAAATGCGTGGCTGCTGGGCTTCTGGTTGACTGCCACTACCTTCAACGATGAGCTGTATTTCGTGGACTGTGTGGGTGAACATCTGGGAAACATCCAGATGGGAAAATGACTGCAGATTCCATCAGAAATGAACTAGGTGTTTTGTGGGGGATTATTGTGTTGACATTCTGGCGGCGGCATTATGCACAGTGTACCTGTGCGGGCTGTTGGCTTGCCGAGACTCCTGTCTTTTCCACTTTTCACATTGGGCAGTGGGGAGAATTTTGTATGATATTCACTGGCACATAACGGAGCATAATGGGGACGACCCGTTGCTGTGAAGTTGGAACTGCGACTAACTAACTAACTAACCTATCCCTAATCATCTACCAGTTGTCGCTAACGTCACTAGCTATAGTAATCAATTATCATAGTTCTAAAATTAACAGAACTAAATATTAAAGTGAAGAGTCCCTGGACTCGTTCCTTACATTGGACATGTTCAATAGTAACCATAATACTGATAACTGTACCATCCCTCGGGATATAGGGATAATACATGATCACATCAAGTATTTACACACACCGGTTTGCTGGTGGGACATCCTGCCCACCCAATAGCAAAACTCTTCTTATCAGACTCTTCCCTAGAGTCAAGAAGCATTCTTGGTAAAACATGTTCCAAGGGTTATGTTCCAGTTCTGCCCTTCCAAGTGGATTAGCCTTGGCCTGGACCAAACTTACTAGCTGGCTCAATGAAGACTTACCTCCACACAGAAATCCAGTGTCCCACACAATGAATTCACTATTACGTTATCACACACTAGTTACATCATTCCCTGTGGTTAAGCACTAAGTTCTCTCATTACTTGGTAGCTAAGCACATTACTGTCTGAATCTCCACCTAACAACTTACCTTGCTATCCAACAGTTCCTCTAGCTTCAGCTACTGACTGACATAGGTTTAGGTTCATATCATACACTATTAACTATGTCCTATTATAAACCAGCAACATAGTATATGCAACGATTTGCCACACATGGTAAATACACGTTGAACACAAATCGCCAATATCACAGGCCTACATGTCAAGCCGTCGCTCAACTACACACGCCTGTAAACAAACGCTACACACGTCCTAGTTTCTCAACCGATGTATCGATCGGTTCCTCGTTAGCAATGCAAAGACAACCGCATATTTAATGAGCTTAGAACGATTGCGTTTTGTTAACAATTACAAAGTTAAATTAATTAACTAAGTAGATACCTGAATGACTTGAACCAGACTCCAGTCAGCTACCAGAACTGTTCATTTGCCAAACATGCCGTATGTGATAATAATCAGCTGCAACTTGGTTGAGGTGAGACGCTATACAAATGGCTTAACATAGCCATGCGTCTTCTCTCTGTGAGAGTCAGAAAGTGAATTACTATTCTAGCCGCATTTCTCCAACGTGCGAACTCATGCGCACGAGAAGTAAGTGCTGCTTGAGAAAAGTCAACTTCTCAGACAACATTCATTCCCCGGATTAGAATTTATAGATCTTTCTGCACGGGAATTTGGTGAAGCACCCGGCCACCCCGGGTCAGTCAAATCCCGGTGTTTCGAGAATTTCTAGACGGAAAATTCCCATCGGCTTCCCTCAGTTTATTTATAACTGGGAAAGTCCCCGATGACACGCCAAAATAGTGGGGAATCCCGACGACAACAGACAGATAAAGCGCCGTTTCGTCACAAGTATGGAGTAGCATATCCCTTGATACCCTGGTAAAATATGTATAGGATGCTGGGATGTTGTGTTGGTGTGCCTATAACAGCCCAGTAAAACCATGTTCCCGCCTCTTTGGCATTGGGAACAACTTAGGCCGAAGAGGTGCTGATGTCTAATTTTCAGCAGAGGGTTTGAACTTAAACCCCTGAGCCACTACCAAGTAGATGGGCGAACATGCCCCAGGCACGGCCGAGCGTAGCCACTGTTTTTCCAGACCGCAGTTGAGAGGGTAGACAGGCCTTGTGAAGATCCAAAAGATTCAAGAGGATCTTGATTGTGGATTGACGATTATCTGCTGTGGGGTGAGTTTTGAATGAACCTTCATAGTTTAAATAGGAATATAGGAATATAATAGCTATGTCTGTGCCTGAGAACAATAATGGAGGGATATATGCCTGGGAAGAGAGGAAGAGGAAGGCCAAAGATAAGATGGGTGCAGGATGTGGCGGATTATCTCCAGATAGATGTATCTGAAGCGGGAAATCTTGCTTATGATCGAGAGGTTTTCCGGAAGGTTGTTATGGGAGCGGTGTTCTGCAAAGGACATGCTACTGAATGAATAACCTTTGTTCCATCTTGTTGTCTGATAATTGCTAGTGTTGTTATCAGACTACAGTTACAGCGTTGGATGATTATCCATGCTGTGATGGAAGATCACTGGTACTGTGTTGTATGACTATCCAAGCTGTGATGGAATATCAATTGTACTGTGAAGGATGATCATGTGTATGTTTATTCATGGGGATGCCTATTTTGTCATTGCATCTAATCATGAATTTTATTTATTAGGGCATCGGCATTATTAATCAGATGTTGTTGTATCTTTACAATTACATTATTCTGATTCCCTGTACACTGACCTGAATTTCTTCTGATATCTCTAAATCGTTGTTGTTTTTGTCTTGTTAGCCGTAGAGATAGAATGAAATTCTCTTTGTCTTCTTATTCCTCTCTTCTTCTACGGCCCATGAACTGTCGGCGTTGTGCTATTATCGCTATGATCACTGTGCGGTTACACAACGGTACCTATAAACTCTATATGTACCTTTGATGAGCAGTAGCTTCACCAGTGACCCCTAGTCCTCTGCTTTTCTTGCGTTTCAATAGGATTTTAATTCTGTTTCTAATGTAATGTCTTTTTCATTTTCAGATTCCGTGTACTTCACCCTTAATTATGGCTAGTAGGAAAAGAAAAGTGGAACCAAGTTAGGAGTAAAGTACTTCTTTGTGGAAACAAAGGACAAGAAAACCAGCTGCGTGCATAATATGCAGCGAAAGTGTTGCCTTTTTGAAAGAGTACAATCTTCGGCGTCACTACGATACAAAACACTGTCGTGGATTTCCTTTATTGTGTCGTCCCTGGAGTGAGGGGAATCAACACCCACATTATTGTTAACCCCATATCATTATTCTGGAGAATCCACCAGATTCCGTCCACCACACTCCCTCAGTCAATGGATACCTCTCTCTCTCTCTCTCTCTCTCTCTCTCTCTCTCTCTCTCTCTCTCTCTCTCTCTCTCTCTCTCTCTCTCTCTCTCACCACTGGCTCATGCCCCCTCTCACACTTCCCCATAACAACATACTAAACAACTCTAGCTTCTGAAAATTAATAACACATTAATTTAATGAAGAAAAGTGAATGTATGTGAGAAGTGTATGTGTAGAATGTATGTCGTATACTCTAGTGTGTCTGCAGAATCAGACCGAACAACCAAGGAGCACAGTCTGCTTCATCATCGTACTGGCCACACCACAACACCATATCAAGGACAGAAAACCTCACCCAGATGATGTGTCTCTCAGGCCAAGTGTCGACTTCCTCAGATAGCTCGTGGACAATCAGGATGCGTGGTCCTCAATATTGGAAACAGTCCAATATTGATCATCAATCTAACACACACAGTGTAACTACTCTGTTCATAAAAATTATGTTATCAGAGAACCCTAAAAATATTGTTATTGTCACTTTGGAAAATCTAAATGTTAGTATTTCACTTGTTGTAAGAATTCCCCTATGTTAACACACAATGTTACTGTTCCAGGTATTTATATTTACTAGTGTTCCTGGTACAGGTGTTATTTTCAGTGTTCTGAAGTTAATGTGATGTAAACTATCACTTAATAAACACTTGTATATAATAATAATTTCCTGCTCAGCAGAGGCCAGGTTCCTGCAGACCATCTGGGTTATGAGCCCAGTGCAAAAGCCTCTCAGTTAACTCTGCCTTCAATACTCGAGCCATGACTTTCTATGACTTTGTTGCTAGCTTCTTGGTAGAATGACGTGGAACAATTGAGTGGAACCTGTTGAAGAAAGAACACACCTGGTGAGAGCAACCCGATTCCGACCTTTATTATGTGAGTGTAGGCCACCGGCCGCACTCAGAAAAAAATAACAGAGAACCAAACTCTGTCATAAGGCCGAGGAGCTCATCACTTCGGTCTGCATCATGGTAAGACAAGGACAAACTAAAGGAAGCGGGTAGAAACCCAGCAGATGCCCTTCTGGAAGATCCTACTATTTCACATTCCCTTCATTCCCCCCCCCCCCAACTGTAATGAAACGACGCTTCATCTGTCTTTTGTCTATTAGGTTCCGCTCTATTCGGCGCGTCATCAGGGACTTCCCCCGGTTATTTATAGAACTGGGGAGAGTCGAGGATGATTTTCCGGCTGGAAGGTTCTCGAAGCACCTGGATTAGAGTGACCAGGGTTGCTGGGTACACCAACAAATTCTCGTGCAGAAGAATCTAGAAATTCTAGGCGGAGAATGAATGCATCCCGATAAGTTGACTTACACCATGAAGCACTCATTTCTCGTGCGCGGTGTGACGCACGTAGGAGAAATGCGGCAGGAATATCCATTCACTTACTTCATCTCGATGCGTGAGGACGCACGGCTCTGCTAGGCCGAATGTATAGCTCCTCACATACAACCAAGATGCAGCTGACTGTCGCCCATTACGGCATGTTTGCCCACTGACAGTACAGGTAGCTGACTGGGGACTGGTTCATGAATTCAGGTATTTACTTTGTTAATTAATTTAACTTTGTAGTTGAGCATTAAACGCTATCGTTAAGGACTCATTAAATATGCGGCGGACTTTGCATCGCTAATGAGGGACGGATCGATAAGCCGGTTGAGAAACTAGGGCGATACACCTGTGCGTGTCGCATTGTTTACAAGCCTGTGTAGTTTCGGTAACTGCTTGAAATGTAAGCCTGGTTTATCGGCGTATTGTGTTCACCTGTTGTTAACTAGGTATGGTAAATAGTTGCATATACTATGTTGCTGTACTAGAATATGGCACAGTTTACTAGTATATGTGATGAACCTAACTTGTGTCAGTTAATAGCTGTTAGTAGAGCCTTGGAGTAGACAGGTAAGTGATAAGTGGAGAATTCAGACCGTGGAGTGCTTAGTGCTAGGAAAATAGAGCACTTAATGCTTAGCCACAGAGAATGATGTAACTATTGTGTGTTAACTGAATAGTGAATTCATTTCGTGGAACGGTGGGATTCTCAAAAGGTAAGTTCTTCATTGGTGCTATATATATATATATATATATATATATATATATATATATATATATATATATATATATATATATATATATATATATATGATATGTCATAATGTGTATACATATTAGGTCATGTTGTATGATACTTCTAGGAGCGATACCAAATGCCGAAGTGGTTCGACGCGAGATAACAATGCGTTACCGTCGCGATGTAAACATGCGTTCTTGATTATTTTCTTTACTGTCCTGTTCTGTTCATACTTGCCTGAGTACGTGAGTGCTGAGGTGATGGAAGTATGGAAGGACCAATGGAGGTTGAATGAGACACGGGGACAAATGGGATATGGTTACTGAGTGCAAGTTATTAAAGTATGTGACTGGCAAACCAGGCCACCCGTGAAGTTCGGCCCAGGCCAAGGCTAATCCGCTTGGGAATGGGTCAGAACTGGAGCAGAACCCTTTGGACATGTAGGGAACATGTTTTACCAGATGGACCTCTTGACTCTAGGGAAGAGTATAATAAGAAGAGTTTCGCTACAGAGTGGACAGGATGTCCCACCAGCGAAATGGAGTGTGTAAATACTGGATGTGGTCATGTATTATTACTATATCCCAAGTGGTAGTACATTGATCCTTATTATGTTTATTATTGAATGCATAATGTAAGGTTGGGGTCCAGGGACTCCTCGCCTTAATGTTTAGTTCTGCTAACTCTAGAACTTGAATAGCTATGGACGTTAGCGACAACTGGTATACGAATAGGGATAGGTGAGACGTAAGATCAGACTCGCCTTTCTTGTTACATACTCTGTTTGACGGGCTGTTCGTTAGGCCATCTGACATTGGGGGTATACTCATGCTTTACGACTATCAACATAGAGATGATAAACTAATTAGCATGACTGAGGGTTGAGTAATCATTGATTGGATGCATGT
This sequence comes from Cepaea hortensis, assembly GCA_963921405.1. Classification (NCBI taxonomy): domain Eukaryota; kingdom Metazoa; phylum Mollusca; class Gastropoda; order Stylommatophora; family Helicidae; genus Cepaea; species Cepaea hortensis. Next base: position 216,636,890 of record OY992877.1, on the reverse strand, counting down.
GAACCCATGTTTGGAGCCGAATACTCTCACCGATCGCTCTTCCTTTCAGGAGTTGCCTGTTCGGAACCAGCCAACTACAATTGTTGTTTGCCAGAAACCACTACGTATACCATGGCACATGGTCGAAATACCTGCTTACCAAGCCTGACTATACCACATCATGCGCAAGGGAGAATCATTGTGATTGAATAATCCTCAACAAGTTGATTCAGGAACCCTGCAGCAGCACGTGTAGGAACAGATGGTTTGTTTCTCGTGATGACCTATTGATAATGCTATATTTCAGCACTGATGCTTTCATCTACCTGCGCAACCCAGCTTTGTGTGTAACAGACAAATGGCTCAGTAGGGAAAGATGATGACACGCTCGCCCAGAGGGATGTACCAAGGTTGGGTAATCCCAGGTCTGGGAGCTCATCGATTCCAAGTCCTTTGTTGATCCGCCTAATCGACGGAAACTCCAAGCAGTGATTGGCACTTATATTGGTACATTAATTACGTTAGCTATAGGGTCCAGTCATGAATAGACCTATACCAGCTTGCGTATAATTATTACATGAACTATTGCAGGTATAAAGGACAACTAATACGTGTCGTGGTGAACAGCTGTATTGAAGTAGTGTTTTCAAAAATCTGTGACACCTGATTCGGTCACCCAAGGTTATCAAGTTTCATTATCTTGTGTGCATTGACTCCGAGGGAGTCTGACTACTAGTGACAATGCAGTGTTGTGAGATATTATCTGCGCGAATCGATGTACTTTTCAAGGGACTTTTCTGATCTAGCAGCAGTAATGTTACATTAGCCACCCAGGGGTAAGCGCTACTAGTCCGGGATCATTAGATTGGTCATTTGCTTAATCAAGTGAAGTAAAGGGATTCTCTGGGGTCGCTTCCAGACAGAAGGTCTCCCAGCCAGGCTGTATATATTGAGAACTGTTTTGGGTTATTAACAGTGCATCATCGAGAAGAGGTTGATTTGAAGTTCAGCCAGTTGATTGCGGTCCAAGTGGGTAATTACTCTAGCTGTCGACCCGAGCTCTGGGAGGGAGTGGTCTCCAAGGTTCCAGTAAGCCTACTGGAAGGAAGCCGGGTGAGTGGCGGACCGACTGGACGGAACATCTACACCAAATCTACTTCTCAGCATGATGATGAACTCAGCAACATCTCTGATTCTGTCTCTACTCTATCCTCTACTGTTGTAAATAGAATTATTCTATCAGGGTTCACTTCATTTCTGTTTTCTCGAGTGTAGAATAAACTTAGCTTATGTTGACTTATTCTTTTTCTAATTATTGAGTGTGGTCTCGGACGATGCCTCGGTGTTCATTGTCCAAGGGAGAAGGTAGATAGTGGGGGTCTAGAATCTGGAGGGGCTTGTAGACATATTTAACTAATACGAGGTCAACAACAGAGTAAACAGTGTATCTACCTGTCCAATCTCCGGGGTCAGAATACACGGGAGTGCTAGAGACACCTCGGGCTTGGTTAACTCTCAATACCCGAGGCGATCTTGTCACACTAACCATCCTCAATCTCCCCAAATATCATCCCACTACATTGTCCTTAACTCACTGAGTTAAATGATATCTCACACCAGCTAGTTTAAGCTACGCGATAGGCTACTGTTGCCGACGCTCTTATAATACGTTCTATCACCGCACATTACTGCACTCTATTCCTAAGAATAATCTAAGTTAGATATGTTTAATAGAATACCATATAATTATTCTTGTTGTAGATGGAGACTATGAAATCACACACTGGATAGATGTCCGCGGATATACATCAACAATAGACACTATAGTCTCTCTCTGTGAACAACTAAGAATATTGCACACGTCCGTAGCGCTTCACAACTTTTGGTCGACTACTCCAAATTTATTTACCTTAACTAGATTAACACTGGCTCTGAGTGACGTCACAAAACTGTCTAGACACTAGACCGTCTAGAATCTATTTTTCTCTCTCCTGTCTAGACTGGGTGGAAACAACCCGCAGTCTATTCCGCTTTCATCTGGGAAATCCTCCCGGTACTTCAAAACGTCTTACCGGTCTGTAATCTAGAGAATTCTTTTCCCACAACAAAAGATCTAGCCGACCCACATCCAGACAGAGTGTTCCCACTTCAAAGGATGGCTGCCGCCTTGCAGACGTATGGCGCTGTAGTCCCTCCTCGATCAACAACATATTAAAGAAATGCCGACTGTTCTGTAGACGTTTGGTGCGTCTTTCTGTCATCGATCGACATCCAAGATTTATTGTGACAAACATCCATCAACATATTAAAAGTTTTCTTGAAAATTACGCTCTGCTAAATATGAGACCATTAAACGAGGTTTTGAAACGCAAAGAAGTCTCTTCACGAGAAAATTTGCTGAAAATGAATCTGTCACTCATACAAGTTATAAAACAGTTCATAAGATGGCAGAACGAGGAAAACCGTTTACTGATGGCAGCGTCATTAAAGAGTGTGTGTGTGATCGAAGCAGCAAATGACTTGTGTCCTGAGAAAGCCGATTTGTTTGGAACTATCAGCCTTTCGGCAAGTTCAGTTGTGCGGAGAACAGAAGAACTTGGAGAGAACATAGTGCTACAGATACGCGAGAAAGCTAGGAACTTGTAGTATTCTCTGGCGCTGGATGAGTCTATTGATCTCTCGAGTACGTCACAACTTCTCGTGTTCATTTGTGGTGTCAATTTGGACTTTCAGATAACGGAAGAGTTGGCGTCCGTTTGCAGCATGCATGGAACAACAACTGGGAAAGTCATTTTCGTGGAAGTGCAAACAATTTTCCAAGACTATAACCTTCGGTGGAATCAGCTTCGAGGTGTTACAGTTGATGAGGGGGAAAAACATGACTGGAGTGAGGAAGGGTCTGTTGGGGCAGATCAGGACTCATTTGGAAGATTTGCAAATTCCGGGCGCTCTGTTCATATACTGCATCGTACATCAGCAAGTACTCTGTGGGAAAGATTTAGATATTTCTTGTGTACTGAAACCAGTAGTTTCTGCTGTGAACTTCATTCGGGAACATGCACTCATTCACCGTCAGTTCTAGGCTTTTCTTGAAGAAATTGATTCTGAATTCTGTGACTTGCCTTATCACACATCAGTCAGGTGGCTCAGCTGCGGTAAAGTTCTGCTTCGTTCTTACAAGCTCCGAAACGAAATAGATGTTTTCCTCACTGAAAAAGATAAAGCTGATTCACAGCTGTCAGATCCTACCTGGCTGTCAAAGTTTTCAATTTTGGTCGATATGAATGAACTGAACTTGAAACTTCAGGGAAAGGATTACCTCGTCTGTGATCTCTACAGAACCATCAAAGGATTTGGAAACAAAGGACAAGAAAACCAGCTGCGTGCATAATATGCAGCGAAAGTGTTGCCTTTTTGAAAGAGTACAATCTTCGGCGTCACTACGATACAAAACACTGTCGTGGATTTCCTTTATTGTGTCGTCCCTGGAGTGAGGGGAATCAACACCCACATTATTGTTAACCCCATATCATTATTCTGGAGAATCCACCAGATTCCGTCCACCACACTCCCTCAGTCAATGGATACCTCTCTCTCTCTCTCTCTCTCTCTCTCTCTCTCTCTCTCTCTCTCTCTCTCTCTCTCTCTCTCTCTCTCTCTCACCACTGGCTCATGCCCCCTCTCACACTTCCCCATAACAACATACTAAACAACTCTAGCTTCTGAAAATTAATAACACATTAATTTAATGAAGAAAAGTGAATGTATGTGAGAAGTGTATGTGTAGAATGTATGTCGTATACTCTAGTGTGTCTGCAGAATCAGACCAAACAACCAAGGAGCACAGTCTGCTTCATCATCGTACTGGCCACACCACAACACCATATCAAGGACAGAAAACCTCACCCAGATGATGTGTCTCTCAGGCCAAGTGTCGACTTCCTCAGATAGCTCGTGGACAATCAGGATGCGTGGTCCTCAATATTGGAAACAGTCCAATATTGATCATCAATCTAACACACACAGTGTAACTACTCTGTTCATAAAAATTATGTTATCAGAGAACCCTAAAAATATTGTTATTGTCACTTTGGAAAATCTAAATGTTAGTATTTCACTTGTTGTAAGAATTCCCCTATGTTAACACACAATGTTACTGTTCCAGGTATTTATATTTACTAGTGTTCCTGGTACAGGTGTTATTTTCAGTGTTCTGAAGTTAATGTGATGTAAACTATCACTTAATAAACACTTGTATATAATAATAATTTCCTGCTCAGCAGAGGCCAGGTTCCTGCAGACCATCTGGGTTATGAGCCCAGTGCAAAAGCCTCTCAGTTAACTCTGCCTTCAATACTCGAGCCATGACTTTCTATGACTTTGTTGCTAGCTTCTTGGTAGAATGACGTGGAACAATTGAGTGGAACCTGTTGAAGAAAGAACACACCTGGTGAGAGCAACCCGATTCCGACCTTTATTATGTGAGTGTAGGCCACCGGCCGCACTCAGAAAAAAATAACAGAGAACCAAACTCTGTCATAAGGCCGAGGAGCTCATCACTTCGGTCTGCATCATGGTAAGACAAGGACAAACTAAAGGAAGCGGGTAGAAACCCAGCAGATGCCCTTCTGGAAGATCCTACTATTTCACATTCCCTTCATTCCCCCCCCCCCCAACTGTAATGAAACGACGCTTCATCTGTCTTTTGTCTATTAGGTTCCGCTCTATTCGGCGCGTCATCAGGGACTTCCCCCGGTTATTTATAGAACTGGGGAGAGTCGAGGATGATTTTCCGGCTGGAAGGTTCTCGAAGCACCTGGATTAGAGTGACCAGGGTTGCTGGGTACACCAACAAATTCTCGTGCAGAAGAATCTAGAAATTCTAGGCGGAGAATGAATGCATCCCGATAAGTTGACTTACACCATGAAGCACTCATTTCTCGTGCGCGGTGTGACGCACGTAGGAGAAATGCGGCAGGAATATCCATTCACTTACTTCATCTCGATGCGTGAGGACGCACGGCTCTGCTAGGCCGAATGTATAGCTCCTCACATACAACCAAGATGCAGCTGACTGTCGCCCATTACGGCATGTTTGCCCACTGACAGTACAGGTAGCTGACTGGGGACTGGTTCATGAATTCAGGTATTTACTTTGTTAATTAATTTAACTTTGTAGTTGAGCATTAAACGCTATCGTTAAGGACTCATTAAATATGCGGCGGACTTTGCATCGCTAATGAGGGACGGATCGATAAGCCGGTTGAGAAACTAGGGCGATACACCTGTGCGTGTCGCATTGTTTACAAGCCTGTGTAGTTTCGGTAACTGCTTGAAATGTAAGCCTGGTTTATCGGCGTATTGTGTTCACCTGTTGTTAACTAGGTATGGTAAATAGTTGCATATACTATGTTGCTGTACTAGAATATGGCACAGTTTACTAGTATATGTGATGAACCTAACTTGTGTCAGTTAATAGCTGTTAGTAGAGCCTTGGAGTAGACAGGTAAGTGATAAGTGGAGAATTCAGACCGTGGAGTGCTTAGTGCTAGGAAAATAGAGCACTTAATGCTTAGCCACAGAGAATGATGTAACTATTGTGTGTTAACTGAATAGTGAATTCATTTCGTGGAACGGTGGGATTCTCAAAAGGTAAGTTCTTCATTGGTGCTATATATATATATATATATATATATATATATATATATATATATATATATATATATATATATATATATATATATGATATGTCATAATGTGTATACATATTAGGTCATGTTGTATGATACTTCTAGGAGCGATACCAAATGCCGAAGTGGTTCGACGCGAGATAACAATGCGTTACCGTCGCGATGTAAACATGCGTTCTTGATTATTTTCTTTACTGTCCTGTTCTGTTCATACTTGCCTGAGTACGTGAGTGCTGAGGTGATGGAAGTATGGAAGGACCAATGGAGGTTGAATGAGACACGGGGACAAATGGGATATGGTTACTGAGTGCAAGTTATTAAAGTATGTGACTGGCAAACCAGGCCACCCGTGAAGTTCGGCCCAGGCCAAGGCTAATCCGCTTGGGAATGGGTCAGAACTGGAGCAGAACCCTTTGGACATGTAGGGAACATGTTTTACCAGATGGACCTCTTGACTCTAGGGAAGAGTATAATAAGAAGAGTTTCGCTACAGAGTGGACAGGATGTCCCACCAGCGAAATGGAGTGTGTAAATACTGGATGTGGTCATGTATTATTACTATATCCCAAGTGGTAGTACATTGATCCTTATTATGTTTATTATTGAATGCATAATGTAAGGTTGGGGTCCAGGGACTCCTCGCCTTAATGTTTAGTTCTGCTAACTCTAGAACTTGAATAGCTATGGACGTTAGCGACAACTGGTATACGAATAGGGATAGGTGAGACGTAAGATCAGACTCGCCTTTCTTGTTACATACTCTGTTTGACGGGCTGTTCGTTAGGCCATCTGACATTGGGGGTATACTCATGCTTTACGACTATCAACATAGAGATGATAAACTAATTAGCATGACTGAGGGTTGAGTAATCATTGATTGGATGCATGTGAACCCATGTTTGGAGCCGAATACTCTCACCGATCGCTCTTCCTTTCAGGAGTTGCCTGTTCGGAACCAGCCAACTACAATTGTTGTTTGCCAGAAACCACTACGTATACCATGGCACATGGTCGAAATACCTGCTTACCAAGCCTGACTATACCACATCATGCGCAAGGGAGAATCATTGTGATTGAATAATCCTCAACAAGTTGATTCAGGAACCCTGCAGCAGCACGTGTAGGAACAGATGGTTTGTTTCTCGTGATGACCTATTGATAATGCTATATTTCAGCACTGATGCTTTCATCTACCTGCGCAACCCAGCTTTGTGTGTAACAGACAAATGGCTCAGTAGGGAAAGATGATGACACGCTCGCCCAGAGGGATGTACCAAGGTTGGGTAATCCCAGGTCTGGGAGCTCATCGATTCCAAGTCCTTTGTTGATCCGCCTAATCGACGGAAACTCCAAGCAGTGATTGGCACTTATATTGGTACATTAATTACGTTAGCTATAGGGTCCAGTCATGAATAGACCTATACCAGCTTGCGTATAATTATTACATGAACTATTGCAGGTATAAAGGACAACTAATACGTGTCGTGGTGAACAGCTGTATTGAAGTAGTGTTTTCAAAAATCTGTGACACCTGATTCGGTCACCCAAGGTTATCAAGTTTCATTATCTTGTGTGCATTGACTCCGAGGGAGTCTGACTACTAGTGACAATGCAGTGTTGTGAGATATTATCTGCGCGAATCGATGTACTTTTCAAGGGACTTTTCTGATCTAGCAGCAGTAATGTTACATTAGCCACCCAGGGGTAAGCGCTACTAGTCCGGGATCATTAGATTGGTCATTTGCTTAATCAAGTGAAGTAAAGGGATTCTCTGGGGTCGCTTCCAGACAGAAGGTCTCCCAGCCAGGCTGTATATATTGAGAACTGTTTTGGGTTATTAACAGTGCATCATCGAGAAGAGGTTGATTTGAAGTTCAGCCAGTTGATTGCGGTCCAAGTGGGTAATTACTCTAGCTGTCGACCCGAGCTCTGGGAGGGAGTGGTCTCCAAGGTTCCAGTAAGCCTACTGGAAGGAAGCCGGGTGAGTGGCGGACCGACTGGACGGAACATCTACACCAAATCTACTTCTCAGCATGATGATGAACTCAGCAACATCTCTGATTCTGTCTCTACTCTATCCTCTACTGTTGTAAATAGAATTATTCTATCAGGGTTCACTTCATTTCTGTTTTCTCGAGTGTAGAATAAACTTAGCTTATGTTGACTTATTCTTTTTCTAATTATTGAGTGTGGTCTCGGACGATGCCTCGGTGTTCATTGTCCAAGGGAGAAGGTAGATAGTGGGGGTCTAGAATCTGGAGGGGCTTGTAGACATATTTAACTAATACGAGGTCAACAACAGAGTAAACAGTGTATCTACCTGTCCAATCTCCGGGGTCAGAATACACGGGAGTGCTAGAGACACCTCGGGCTTGGTTAACTCTCAATACCCGAGGCGATCTTGTCACACTAACCATCCTCAATCTCCCCAAATATCATCCCACTACATTGTCCTTAACTCACTGAGTTAAATGATATCTCACACCAGCTAGTTTAAGCTACGCGATAGGCTACTGTTGCCGACGCTCTTATAATACGTTCTATCACCGCACATTACTGCACTCTATTCCTAAGAATAATCTAAGTTAGATATGTTTAATAGAATACCATATAATTATTCTTGTTGTAGATGGAGACTATGAAATCACACACTGGATAGATGTCCGCGGATATACATCAACAATAGACACTATAGTCTCTCTCTGTGAACAACTAAGAATATTGCACACGTCCGTAGCGCTTCACAACTTTTGGTCGACTACTCCAAATTTATTTACCTTAACTAGATTAACACTGGCTCTGAGTGACGTCACAAAACTGTCTAGACACTAGACCGTCTAGAATCTATTTTTCTCTCTCCTGTCTAGACTGGGTGGAAACAACCCGCAGTCTATTCCGCTTTCATCTGGGAAATCCTCCCGGTACTTCAAAACGTCTTACCGGTCTGTAATCTAGAGAATTCTTTTCCCACAACAAAAGATCTAGCCGACCCACATCCAGACAGAGTGTTCCCACTTCAAAGGATGGCTGCCGCCTTGCAGACGTATGGCGCTGTAGTCCCTCCTCGATCAACAACATATTAAAGAAATGCCGACTGTTCTGTAGACGTTTGGTGCGTCTTTCTGTCATCGATCGACATCCAAGATTTATTGTGACAAACATCCATCAACATATTAAAAGTTTTCTTGAAAATTACGCTCTGCTAAATATGAGACCATTAAACGAGGTTTTGAAACGCAAAGAAGTCTCTTCACGAGAAAATTTGCTGAAAATGAATCTGTCACTCATACAAGTTATAAAACAGTTCATAAGATGGCAGAACGAGGAAAACCGTTTACTGATGGCAGCGTCATTAAAGAGTGTGTGTGTGATCGAAGCAGCAAATGACTTGTGTCCTGAGAAAGCCGATTTGTTTGGAACTATCAGCCTTTCGGCAAGTTCAGTTGTGCGGAGAACAGAAGAACTTGGAGAGAACATAGTGCTACAGATACGCGAGAAAGCTAGGAACTTGTAGTATTCTCTGGCGCTGGATGAGTCTATTGATCTCTCGAGTACGTCACAACTTCTCGTGTTCATTTGTGGTGTCAATTTGGACTTTCAGATAACGGAAGAGTTGGCGTCCGTTTGCAGCATGCATGGAACAACAACTGGGAAAGTCATTTTCGTGGAAGTGCAAACAATTTTCCAAGACTATAACCTTCGGTGGAATCAGCTTCGAGGTGTTACAGTTGATGAGGGGGAAAAACATGACTGGAGTGAGGAAGGGTCTGTTGGGGCAGATCAGGACTCATTTGGAAGATTTGCAAATTCCGGGCGCTCTGTTCATATACTGCATCGTACATCAGCAAGTACTCTGTGGGAAAGATTTAGATATTTCTTGTGTACTGAAACCAGTAGTTTCTGCTGTGAACTTCATTCGGGAACATGCACTCATTCACCGTCAGTTCTAGGCTTTTCTTGAAGAAATTGATTCTGAATTCTGTGACTTGCCTTATCACACATCAGTCAGGTGGCTCAGCTGCGGTAAAGTTCTGCTTCGTTCTTACAAGCTCCGAAACGAAATAGATGTTTTCCTCACTGAAAAAGATAAAGCTGATTCACAGCTGTCAGATCCTACCTGGCTGTCAAAGTTTTCAATTTTGGTCGATATGAATGAACTGAACTTGAAACTTCAGGGAAAGGATTACCTCGTCTGTGATCTCTACAGAACCATCAAAGGATTTCGAAGAAAGCTGGCATTGTTGGAAGCACAACTGGAAGGAGAAAACCTTTCTCATTTTCACTGTTTCAAAGAGTTTTGAGAGATTTTCAGATCTTGACAGATTTGAGAGTGACATCCTTCTGTTCCAGAATCCGTTTGATTGTAACCTTAATGGTGTTCCAGTTGAATTACAGTTGGAGCTCATTAAGAAGGAAATACCGCTGCTTACCTGATGTTGAGTTTCCTAAACTTAAGAAATTTGCCGCTGGTATGACATCATTGTTTGGAACAACATATGTCTGTGAGCTAACATTTTCAAAAAAGAAGTCTGTGAAGTCACCACATCGAATGAGATTGACTGATGAACATTTGAAAGCAATTCTCTTGATTGGATGCAGCAATTCCAAACCAGCCATTGATGATATTTTGAAAGCCACACGTCAGTTTCACAAAACCCACTATCCTCTTTTGCTGCTTAGTTTGTGAGATTCGGATATGTGCACAATATGTCTGATGTAACTATCTTTTTGCTAACGTCGCCTTCTTTGATAACTTCGTTTAGTAAATAAATATAAATATGTTGGTTGTCTTTGTTTGTTTATTTGCTTGCTTGTTTGTTTGTTTGTTTGTTTGTTTGCTTGTGTGCATTGCACGCCCTTTCCATGATTAACTTAGTTTTTCGTCTTGTTTCCCAGAGCTTTCGTTCTAGCTTAAAACTATTGTTAAAATTAGTTGCATATCCTTTACAGGACGTTTTCAGTCAATACCAGCATTGTTTGCTGTTGTTGATGTCTTGGCAAGTTTATGTTCAGTAGTTTACCATTGCTTTTCGAACGACCGGCACACATAACATAGCGTAAAAACCAGCGCAACGTTGTCTGCTGCCAAATCGTTCGAAGCTGTATTTCGAACGTGGGTATACGGGATTACGAACCGCGTCCGTAAGATCTTCGCCACGGAGACCAGCGCAAGTATTGTACAGAATGAGTATTCGGCCCGAGCTCGTCATTTTGTCAGTTATCCGGCCCGAGCTCGTCATTTTGTCAGTTATCCGGCCCGCGCTCGTCATTTTGTCAGTTATCCGGCCCGCCGTGAAAAATGTTTGGTGACCCCTGCCCTAGTCCATACGTGCCTACTATGCATCCGTCCTGTTGATTTCCAACTTTGGCATTCAAGTCACCCATTATGATAGTTACTTCAGAATTCTTGCATTTCTTGAAGACTTTCTCTAAATCACTTTAAAATTCATCGATGCTGTCATCACTACTGTCTGCTGTTGGTGCATAAACTTGTATGACGTTGACATCAAAAGATCTTCCACTCAACTTCACCAGTAACACTCTGTCTGATACAGTCCAATATCCTTTGATCGATTTTTATCTCTCTCTGTATCCATTATGATTGTTACTCCTCGCTGTTGTTTCTCTCCATCAGAATAGATTATTCTATATTCTTCAGGTGTCATAATGCCCATTCCTGTCCATCTGGTCTCACGTACACCTAACAGGTTAATATTTAATCTTCTCATTTCATTCTTAATGTTATCAAATTTCCCATCCCCACTCATAGTTCTTACATTCCAAGTTCCTACTTTCAATGTTGATATTCTTTTGCACTCAGTCTCCTGACGACGGTTTGGAGTCACCTGGTGCACATGACTATCCCTACCGGGCGAGGCTGCTCCTATGGAGCACCCATTTACGCCGTTTCTCCGATTATCGATAAGACTGCAGTACATGATATTCTTGGCATCTGTAAAGAAGGTAGTTTGCCATTGCTTTCCTTCCTAGCAATGACCATACTGGTCGATGACCGTAACCAATGTCTCCCACAAAAGAGATCATCTGCCTTCCGTCGTGAAGCTGGAGACCATAACCTACAACTATCTGTCGGCTGGTCTTCAACTTCATCCACCACCTGCACCCATGGCTTCACGTAACCCTGATCGGGAGATTAAACGGTTACTCCACCTTGCCCAAGGGTGTCCCGTAGGCTAGCGGAGGGAAGGAGGCACCCATCAAGGCATTACTATCATCTTATATATAAATTAGGATGTGCGTATCTCTGTATGTATGTATGTATGTATGGCCTTTATTTGTTCGCGAACGGCCCATCCGATTGAGATGAAATTTTCTACACGCCTTCCTTTCATTCCAGAGCTGACAACTGTGATATTTTGTTAGTGTGAAATCGCCTGCTTACTCAGTATTATTTCATTTTTCATTTTTCATCATAATTTCATATATCTCAAGGGCCCTAACTCTGTAAAAGTTATTTCAAGGGGCATAACTTTTCTGTATAACTTATAGTCATATTGTGGCATCGTTTTCAAAAATTTATAAACTCTTTGTCCATAGTTATGTACCGGCATATGAGTTATAATAAATAATGATACAATCTGTAAGGCATTTTCAAAGTTTTCATAAAAATGATGCACAATGCATAACATTGTAACTCATCTTTTTTTGCTTAAGAAGTTACTGTAGTCATGCAGGTGATTAGAAAGAGTTTTCATTAAAAATAATGGATGGTGTGTGGTAGAACGTTCTTTTAAGTTACATTTTTTTTTGTTGTATGAATTTAATGAAGCCGGACAGGGTCAGGCAGACAGATAGACAGACAGACAGACAGATAGACAGTCGGGAACAGGAACTTATATGACTACTTATATAAATTAAATGAGATGCTTCACACCAGGAGCTGGGCGATGTCGGGCCGGGTCAGACAGACAGACAGACAGACAGACAGACAGATAGTCGGTAACGGGAACGGGAACTTATATGACTACTTATATGAATTAAATGAGATGCTTCCCACCAGGGACTGGGCGAAGCCGGGCAGGGTCAGCTAGTGCTATTATATTTTAAATATTCTCTATGCAAACGTAATTGCACCAGCATTGGGGGGGGGGGGGAGAGAGAGAGAGAGCGAGAGAGAGAGAGAGAGAGAGAGAGAGAGAGAGAGAGAGAGAGAGAGAGAGAGAGAGAGAGAGAGAGAGAGAGAGAGATAAAGAACTATTTGTTCAAATTGAATGAAATTTACAAACATAAATGACATTTCCTCTAAACGTATTTATCCACATAAACCCCATAGACTTCCAAGGTCTTTCGCCGTTAATGTAAGTAAATTTTCTTTAAATTGTGGGTGGCCTTAAAAGGCCAGTAAAATAATGTTGTTTCCCCACAGAGGGGATGTGTAACCATCGAAAAGAGAAAGCTATCATTAAAAGTACGGTTTTAAGAATTAAACATAAACGTAGAATTGAAAAAGTTGATAATAAAATGTAAGTAAAAAAAAGATGAAACAAATGTTGTATAAATACTTTAATAGCTTTCTTCTCACGATTGCAAAAAATGACAGCGGTATTAACTGCTTTATTTCTCAAATAAAAGTGAAAGATTTTGATGTTAGTTAGAGGTATTTTAGCTTGGTATACTATTTTCTTTTTCAAGTTCTAGTGACGTCCCTTGTAACAATATTAGATGTTTATGTCCCTCTACCAAGCGCAGACTGCTACTGCAACCATAGATTAATCTTAGGCAATTTACATATACACTTAAAGAAAGTCAAATATACAAATAGAAACGCAAAATTTGATCTACGGGCACTGAAGAGTGAGGAGATAAAAGTAAATTCAACGTAAAGGTAAAGAACAGATTCGATGCATTGTCCGATATGGCAATGCAATATTATTTCAAGACGTCAGTGACCAATTGAAAATATAAAAGAAATCAGTCAAGAAGCTGCAGTAACAACAATAATAATCCCAAAAATAAAGATAATAGGACGCAAGAAATGGATGATGGAAGACATCTTAAAACTCATGGAAATAAGAAGAAATAACAAAAAAAAAAAAAAAAAAAGGAAATATACGAAGAGATTCTCAGGAAAATTAGGAAGCTACTGCTATGCAAAGAGGCAAAAGAAACATGGGTTGAGGAAAATTGCAAGGAAATTGAAAACCAACACAACACCCAGAATACCAAATTAATGCACACAAGAATTAATGACATCACTAACAAAAGAACAGACACATCAACAGGTTGCCTAAAAACCAAAGATGGCAAAATCATAATAGAAAAAGATTAGATTTTACATGCGTGGTCAGATTATGTGAAAGACCTTTATGAAGATATAAGACAAGAACAATATGATCATGAGAATAATAATGAAGGACCATCAATTTTGTTTGTCGGGGTGTTTTTCTTTTAGATATCTAGCAATTCCGCGGAGCCGTCTCCCTGGCGAAGGTGTTAACGATTTTCTCCGTAATCCCGTATATCCACGTGTGGGGAAACAGCTGCGCGAGATTCGGTAGGGAATCGGGTCGCGTTGGTTACTTACAGGGGTATCTGAGATTGTCGCTCAGTAAGCAATGCAAAATACTGTGCGTAATCTTGCAAACACATCAACAACAGCGGTAAAATGTTGTTGTTAACAGCGATGTAAATAGGATATGCGAAAAAAAAAAAAATTCCGCAGAATGCTCGAACATAAGTGTAGTGACAAATCAAGGCATTACTATCATGTTATTATGATTTTTGAAATATTCTCTAAGCAAACGTAATTGCACCAGCATTTAGCAGAGAGAGAGAGAGAAGAGAGAGAGAGAGAGAGAGAGAGAGAGAGAGAGAGAGAGAGAGAGAGAGAGAGAGAGAGAGAGAGAGAGGAAGAGTGGGGGGGGGGGGGACTATTTGTAATATTTGTCAACATAAGCCCCATAAGCTTGCACGGCCTTTCGCCTGTGCGAAAATAAGTGCATGCAGGCTTTGATTGCGCCAGACCTGGTTTTGTCCTACTCACTTCGCCTATTAATCGTCATCTCTCTCATTCCTATCACCTAGACCAGGAGTCACCAAACTACGGCCCGCGACGTCATTTGATCCGGCCCGCCGTCGGTACTCGAACTTGCTTGATATAACTATGAAACACGAGACGTTGTGATACAATTTAAATATAAATATTATGTTTAGAATAATAGGAGATCTTCACACATGCGGAGACCTCCTGGCTGCACTAGGTTGTTTATTTAGGTGGCCCTATTTATAAATTTCGCGAACCTTATTATGAGATATATTCTATTACCAAATGAAGCCCCCTGTCGCGATTCTACAAGAGTATGGAGTAGCCTATCCCTTGATACCCTGGTAAAAAATGTATAGGATGCTGGGATGTTGTGTTGGCGTGCCTATAACAGCCCAGTAAAGCCATGTTCCCGCCACTTTGGCCTTGGGAACAACTTAGGCCGAAGAGATGCTGATGTCTAATTTTCAGCAGAGGGTTTGAACTTAAACCCCTGAGCCACTACCAAGCAGATGGGCGAACATGCCCCAGGCACGGCCGAGCGTAGCCACTGTTTTTCCAGACCGTAGCTGAGAGGGTAGACAGGCCCTGTGAAGATCCAAAAGATCCAAGAAGATCTTGATTGTGGATTGACGATTATCTGCTGTGGGGTGAGTTTTGAATGAACCTTCATAGTTTAAATAGGAATATAGGAATATAATAGCTATGTCTGTGCCTGGGAACAATAATGGAGGAATATATGCCTTGGAAGAGAGGAAGAGGAAGGCCAAAGATAAGATGGGTGCAGTATGTGGCGGATTATCTCCAGATGGATGTATCTGAAGCGGAAAATCTTGCTTATGATCGAGAGGTTTTCCGGAAGGTTGTTATGGGAGCGATGTTCTGCAAAGGACATGCTATTGAATGAATGAACTTTGTTCCATCTTGTTGTCTGATAATTGCTAGTGTTGTGTATCAGACTATAGTTACAGTGTTGGATGATTATCCATGCTGTGATGAGGATCACTGGTACTGTGTTGGATGACTACCCATGCTGTGATGGAAGATCACTGGTACTGTGTTGGATGACTACCCAAGCTGTGATGGAATATCAATTGTACTGTGAAGGATGATCATGTGTATGTTTATTCATGGGGATGCCTATTTTGTCATTGCATCTAATCATGAATTTTATTTATTAGGGCATCGGCATTATTAATCAGATGTTGTTGTATCTTTACAATTACATTATTCTGATTACACGGACCTGAATTTCTTCTGATATCTCTAAATCGTTGTTTTTTCTTGCTAGCCGTAGAGATAGAATGAAATTCTCTTTGTCTTCTTATTCCTCTCTTCTTCTACGGCCCATGAACTGTCGGCGTTGTGCTATTATCTCTATCATCTCTGTGCGGTTACACAAAGGTACCTATAAACTGCATATGTACCTTTGATGAGCTGTAGCTTCACCAGTGACCCCTAGTCCTCTGCTTTTCTTGTGTTTCAATAGGATTTTAATTATGTTTCTAATGTAATGTCTTTTTTATTTTCAGATCCCTTGTACTTCACCCTTAATTATGGCTAGTAGGAAAAGAAAAGTGGACACCGAGTGAGGAGTAAAGTACTTCTTTGTGGAAACAAAGGACCAGAAAACCAGCTGCGTAATATGCAGCGAAAGTGTTGCCGTTTTGAAAGAGTACACTCTTCGGCGTCACTACGAAACAAAACATCCATCAACATATTAAAAGTTTTCTTGAAAATTACGCTCTGTGAAATATGAGACCATTAAACGTGGTTTTGAAACGCAAAGAAATCTCTTCACGAGAAAATTTGCTGAAAATGAATCTGTCACTCATACAAGTTACAAAACAGTGCATAAGATGGCAGAACGAGGAAAACCGTTTACTGATGGCAACGTCATTAAAGAGTGTGTGTGATCGAAGCAGCAAATGACTTGTGTCCTGAGAAAGCCGATTTGTTTGGAACTATCAGCCTTTCGGCAAGTTCAGTTGTGCGGAGAACAGAAGAACTTAGAGAGAACATAGTGCTACAGATACGCTAGAAAGCTAGGAACGTGTAGTATTCTCTGGCGCTGGATGCGTCTATTTATCTCTCGAGTACGTCACAACTTCTCGTGTTCATTTGTGGTGTCAATTTGGACTTTCAGATAACGGAAGAGTTGGCGTCCGTTTGCAGCATGCATGGAACAACAACTGGGAAAGTCATTTTCGTGGAAGTGCAAACAATTTTCCAAGACTATAACCTTCGGTGGAATCAGCTTCGAGGTGTTACAGTTGATGAGGGGAAAAACCATGACTGGAGTGAGGAAGGGTCTGTTGGAGCAGATCAGGACTCATTTGGAAGATTTGCAAATTCCGGGCGCTCTGTTCATATACTGCATCGTACATCAGCAAGTACTCTGTGAGAAAGATTTGGATATTTCTTGTGTACTGAAACCAGTAGTTTCTGCTGTGAACTTCATTCGGGAACATGCACTCATTCACCGTCAGTTCTAGGCTTTCCTTGAATAAATTGATTCTGAATTCTGTGACTTGCCTTATCACACATCAGTCAGGTGGCTCAGCTGCGGTAAAGTCCTGCTTCGTTTTTACAAGCTCCGAAACGAAATAGATGTTTTCCTCACTGAAAAAGATAAAGCTGATTCACAGCTGTCAGATCCTACCTAGCTGTCAAAGTTGTCATTGTTTGGTCGACATGAATGAACTGAACTTGAAACTTCAGGGAAAGGATTACCTCGTCTGTGATCTCTACAGAACCATCAAAGGATTTCGAAGAAAGCTGTCATTGTTGGAAGCACAACTGGAAGGAGAAAACCTTTCTCATTTTCACTGTTTCAAAGAGTTTGGAGAGATTTTCAGATCTTGACAGATTTGAGAGTGACATCCTTCTGTTCCAGAATCCGTTTGATTGTAACCTTAATGGTGAGCCAGTTGAATTACAGTTGGAGCTCATTAAGAAGTAAGTACCGCTGCTTACCTGATGTTGAGTTTCCGAAACTTAAGAAATTTGCCGCTGGTATGACATCATTGTTTGGAACAACATATGTCTGTGAGCTAACATTTTCAAAAAAGAAGTCTGTGAAGTCACCACATCGAATGAGATTGACTGATGAACATTTGAAAGCAATTCTCTTGATTGGATGCAGCAATTCCAAACCAAACATTGATGGTATTTTGAAGCCACACGTCAGTTTCACAAAACTCACTATCCTCTTTTGCTGCTTAGTTTGTGAGATTCGGATATGTGCACAATATGTCTGATGTAACTATCATTTTGCTAACGTCGCCTTCTTTGATAACTTTGTTTAGTAAATAAATATAAATATGTTGGTTTTCTTTGTTTGTTTGTTTGTTTGTTTATTTGTTTGTGTGCATTGCACGCCCTTTCCATGATTAACATAGTTTTTCGTCTTGTTTCCCAGGGCTTTCGTTCTAGCTTAAAATTATTGTTAAAGTTAGTTGCATATCCTTTACAGGACGTTTTCAGTCAATACCAGCATTGTTTGCTTTTGTTGATGTCTTGGCAAGTTTATGTTCAGTAGTTTACCATTGCTTTTCGAACGACCGGCACCCATAACATAGCGTAAAATCCAGCGCAACGTTATCTGCTGCCAAATCGCTCGCAGCTGTATTTCGAACGTGGGTATACGGGATTACGAACCGCGTCCGTAAGACCTTCGCCACGGAGACTCGCGCAAGTATTGTACAGAATGAGTATTCGGCCCGAGCTCGTCATTTTGTCAGTTATCCGGCCCGTGCTCGTCATTTAGTCAGTTATCCGGCCCGCCGTGAAAAAAGTTTGGTGACCCCTGCTGTAGATGATTGTGAGATGACAAGAGCCATGTCTGTATTTAATTATAGCATAGGTAGTACGGCAGTGTGAGCAGAGATGACGGACTGTGTGATGGCATGATTTTGCCTGCAGGTTAGTTAGTCAGTTAGTCAGTTAGTCACTGTTCCAACTTCACAGCAACGGGTCGTCCCCATTATGCTCCGTTCCTGTGCCAGTGAATATCACACAAAACGCTCCCCACTGCCCAATGTGAAAAGTGGAAAAGACAGGAGTCTCGACAAACAACAGCCCGCACAGATAGCCTGCAGGTTATCTTCTACTTATCCATATGAGTATTACAAATGCCCGGGGCTTGCCTTACTGTCTTTGACTGGTCTGGGGGGTGGTCGGGGCAAGCGGAGGCGGCCGGCGGAGGTACCTGTGGGCGGGGCGGTTGGGTACCCATGGACCGGAAGTCAACCGGAGGAAATCAACCGGACCCAAGAAAATACCCGCCAATTTTTCAATAATTTGGAGTCGGTTAGTGATGTCATCAATCTGGAGCTATACCCTTCACATAGTAAAATATGACGTCACATATCTGGAGCGGCTCCAGATTTCCGCTTCAAATACCTCCTAGGTTACTACTCCCATGAATCGTTCCCAGTAACAATCCTGTTCAGCATTGTCATAATCTCCCCACCAGTTCTACCGCGTCGTCGTCAACGACGCCTGGCAATTACGGCCAGGTCCGCCTGTGAGCGACACTAACCACGCTGTGACAGGAATGGTCAGTCGGTGCATGCGTGGGACATGAAGTCCACGCAGGGCCACAACCCCGACTAGCGAGAACTCACAGCGGTTAGGGCCAGACGACTTGGGACGTTTATACAGGACAGACGGATTGAATGGTGCTCGTATGACTTGTGTATATGAACACCAATAGAGAGAAAGCCTGTGTGAGTATAGGAGACTGTGCGCCTGGTATGTAGGATTGTGAGTTGTATACATTGCATTTATTTATCTATTGATTGTATTATGGCATCGCTTTTGTGATTGCGCGATGCATGTAATGGTTGTGATGAGTGAGAAGTGCGAATAAAGTGCTTGAATTGTATTTGCAGTGTGTCACGTAAAGTCATTCTGTGACAGTGTTTGTATCACATCTGTTAGTGATTACGAGCCTGTGTTATTGCTGAATGGAAGATTCTGACAGGTGTGAACGTGGGTGCATCGTCCAGCTTGAACCAGTTGTAAAATAGATGCGAATGCGTATGTATCGTCCATCTTGGAACTAGTTGTAAAATAGGATTGAACGTGTGTGTAAGCGAAAAGTTTTGGAAAGAAAGCAACATGGAAAGTAAGTTGTTGAATGTGTTGAACGGACGACATTTCGACTAACAAACATACTTGACAGCACACAAACCTACAAGAGTTAGTTGACAACGCATACACCACATAAACATACATGTCCTAATATCTTCCAAAAAGCAACAGGTTTTTGTGTGTCATCCGAAACCGTTAGCAAGTAAAGTTCATTTTTCCTGGGCAGTAACGATCAAGTAGTCATTCTCTGGTACAGTGTTCCAACATACTCCAGAGCTCCAAATTCACTTGAGTATTCTATTTTTCATATATACTTTTGTGTGTAAGTCTAGGCACAAGCTGTATTTGATAAATATTGTACAAATTATTGTATTTACTAACACCTTATAATTAATTTTTGTGTACATTCATTGTATCTGAAATAATTCATCATGTCTACATTGAATGATTTCATTGAGTCTGGTTTGAAATTGAAGTTAACTGGTGATGAGTTGACAAAATGAAGTGAGGCAAAATATGCAGAGTATATCCTATTACAGGAGAAAGCCAAAGAGCGTGAAGACAGAGCTTCGGAACGAGAGTTGAAAAAAGCAGAAATAGACGCTGATATAAAAAAAGCTGAGATTCTAGCCCAAAGTAAGAGGGAAGAACTTGAAATGCAGCTGAAAATTAAACAGCTGGAAGCTGAAACATCAGCAGATAAAGATTCTATAAAGTCAGAAAGACTAGAAAAAGAGAATCAGTACAAAAAGTACCAAGGGATCGTCAAAAATTTCACCACGGGCGACTGCATTGCAGCCTTCACCCAAAATTTTGAAACGATAATGGAGCATTATCAGATCCCAGAGACTGAATGAAACATTATATATATATATATATATATGAGAAGTCTTTCAGGGGAACCTCTCAAAGTGATAGAGACCATTCCCAAAGATCTCAGGAAAGATTATCAATATATTAAGTCCAAAATTATGTCACACTTCCTGTTAGATGAAGCAGGCTACAGAGAACAGTTTAGTAAATTAGCTCCAAAACCTACACAAACTTTCTCTGACTACATCTCAGTAGCACAGGATATATTTAGTAAATGGCTGTCATCAGCCAAAGTAAATAACAACTTTGATAAGTTGAAAGATCTAATTCTTAGAGATAAAATTATTTCATCTCTACCACCACCATTTTCTAAGTTGCTGCAAGAATGTGAGTGCGAGAGTGTGCAACATATAAAGAAACGAGGTTCGGCTTATTTCACAGCCAACAAACATTGTTTTACTAGTGGATTGACTGACACAGACTTTGTTGCAGCCGCTACCTATGACAGAACGAAGTCAGGTCCCTACAGTAAACAGAAACCCTTTAAGCAATCTGTTAATAAGTACTACCAATGCAGATATTGCAATCTTCCACATAATGAAAGTGATATGTGCGACAAACACCCAGGGTACCTCACATACTTGCAAAACTATCTAGATAAGCAAGATAAGGTGAGAAAGAGCTATAAACGACTAACCAAATGCTTCCTTTGCAAGGCATATGGCCACTGGCGTCATGCTTGTAAAGGTAAACAAATGACCAGAAAGGCTAATGCAGCCATTTTGATAGCTCTTCCTCAGATGAGGAACAAGTAGAAAATCATCCTGTTAATGCAGCACAGGCCATTGATGTATTTCATCTTGAAAAATGTACCATTTGCGATCGTTTTTATGAAGATGGCTTATTAATATGCAGCCACGCAATACCTATTGCCAATGAAGAAGCTAATTTGGTAATAAACTCCAAAGGTAAACTTAACATCCACCAAGGGTTTGTAAATGGCAAATCTGCCACCGTTTTACGAGATAGTGGATGTACTCTTAATGGTTTGAAGAGAGACTTTATTTTACCTTCAGATTATATAGGCAAACATGTTACATGCAGAACTTTCTCAGGTAACATCGAGAAATACCCACTTGCATGGGCATATATTGACACCCCATTTCTCACAGGAAAGGTTAAATGCGCAGCATTATCCAACCATTGTTGTGACATAATCGTGGGTGACCTTCCTGAAGTAAATTATATGCCACATGACAGTATAACATCATATGCCGAATGTATTGTTGATAATGCAATATCATCTTCAACTGAATATATTGTTGACAATGTATTATCATCTTCGAATGAATGTTTGTTTGCAAATTCATTAACATCATCACATGATTGTATCGGTCTAAATGTAACATCACCTTGTCATGTTGTTGATATTTCAAATGCAGTAACTAGATCCGCTGCAAAAGTGCAAGATAAAATTAACCAGATTGAGGCTTTGGAAATTTTAAGCCCAGTTATACTACCTCCTAATACCATGAGTGAAAATTTCATAACAGCCCAAAAGGCCGATTTATAAATATTTTAATTTAATAGGCCAAAAGCCAAGAATAACAAAGAATGCTAGATGGCATTTTGCCCTCAAAGGTGGTATCCTTCCACGGTACTACACCAAAGGTACCAACACCACTGAGCAAACGGTGTTACCAACCGAACACCGCAAACAAGCATTACATCTAGCACATGACATACCCTTTGCAGGGCATATGGCTTATTCGAAAACTAGATCTAGATTACTTACCCAGTTCTACTGGCCTAAATTCTGCAGTGACACAAAACAATATTGCAGAACTTGTAACATCTGCCAGAAGCTTGTTAAAAAGGGTATACACCCGCAAGCTGAACTACAAATAACATATCTAGCAAGTAGACCTTTCGAAAAGATCTCTCTTGATATTGTAGGTCCTCTAAACCATGTGACATCAAGAGGAAATAAGTTCATTCTAACGATAATTGACCTCTGTAGCAGATGGCCTGGGGCGTTCTGCTTAAGAACATAACTGCCAAGGATGTAAAGGAAGTTTTCTTTCACATTTTTTCTAGAGTAGGGTTTCCTGATACCGTTCTCTCAGATCGGGGAAGTCAGTTCATAGCTGCATCCACTCAAGCCTTTACTAGAATGTTAGGGGTAAAGCAGTGCTTTAATAGCCCATACCACCCTCATTCTACGGGAATTGTAGAGAAGATGAACGGTGATCTCAAGCATATGCTATCAAAAGTTACCCAGGAACACCCTGAAGACTGGGATACTTATTTACCTGCCATACTATTTGCATATCGCGAAGTACCTCATTCCAGTACAGTTTTCTCACCATTTGAACTTTTATATGGAGCCAAACCACGCAGCCCATTATCTATGTACCACTCTATGTTAACTGAAAGTGTAACTGTACATAAACCAGTATCATCATATGAACATGTAACATCATTGCGAGATAGAATAATGAAATCTTGTGTATTAGCTAAAGAAGCACTGAAACAATCTGGTGCTATTTACAGACAGTATACAAACAGAGGAAATAGGACAATAACATTGACTTTGCCAAGCGACAGACACTTACTGACAGACTCATGGCAAGGACCGTTTAAAGTACTGAGACAAATCTCGACAGTAGACTATGAGATTGCAATAAAAGACAAACACAAAATATTTCACATCAACATGTTAAAACCGTACTACAACAGAGACGAAGACCAAGACGAGACAGCAGCAAGCACAACGATAGTGGACCACACAGACGATGACGAGACCGACGACATACCGACCCCATCACTTGACACGTCAAACAATCTGCATGACATTAAAATAAATCCTAATCTGACTCACACAGAGACCGAAAATTGCAGACAACTGTTACAAGACTACAGTAGCATTTTCTCCAACCATCCAGGACAAACAGACTTAGTGCATCATCACATTATTCTGACATCCAAAACACCAATAAAGTGCAGACCATACTCCATTCCCATACACTACAAAGACAAATTACACCAAGAAATTCTAGACTTAGAGAAGAACCACATCATCAGACGATCACAATCACATTTTTGTTCAACGACAGTGATTGTGAAAAAGAAGGACAACACCATACGACTCTGTGTTGACTACCGAAACTTAAACATATCACACAGTTGGATTTAGAACCAATGAGCAACTGTGAAGACATATTGACCGAACTGACAGATTCAAGATACTTTACAAAACTGGACATGACGAAAGGGTATTGGCAAATACCGGTACATCATGACAGCATACATCTGACAGCAATTGCCACACCCTGGGGTCTATACCAATGGTGCAAGCTTCCATTCGGCCTAATCAATGCCCCGGCGACATTTGTACGGATGACAAGACTTCTACTGACAGACATACCTAATATAATTTCCTACATGGACGACATTTGTATACATACGAAGACTATGACAGACCATGTAACAACATTACAGCAGACATTTGACCGCATCAGACACCACGGACTGACAGTCAAGCCATCGAAAGTCGACATAGCCTACCAAGAAATTTCATTTTTGGGTTATAAAATTTGTAACAGCTTTGTCACTACTGACGACAACACAGTATCAAGAATTATTAAATTGTCGCTTCCGACAACAAAGAAAGAATTGAGAAGTGTCCTGGGTCTGTTAAATTATTACAGACAGTTTATACCAAATTTTGCTACGTTGACCGAGTGTTTCACTAACCTACTAACGAAAGACACACCTAATAAAATTGTAAACAGCGAATGCCTAAGACCTGCATTTACAAAAGTGTTATCTTACTTTTCTAGTAACCCGATTCTTAAATTACCAAATTTGGACACTATTTTCAGATTGAGAACTGACGCGAGCTCCGTAGCGATTGGGGCAGTATTATTGCAAAAGCACGACCAAATTCTTCACCCAGTGTACTACGTAAGTCGAAAATTAAAACTAAGAGAAAAAAAATTGGTCGACGCCTGAAATTGAGGCCCTTGCTCTTGTGTACTCTGTTAGAAAATTATCCAGATTTCTTCTTGGGAAACGTTTCATAGTCGAGACAGACAACAGTCCGTTGACAATCATCACGACTGGAACTCCTACTAACCACAGGGTAGCAAGATGGTCACTATTACTACAAGATTTCAGTTTTGAAGTCAGGCATATTCGCGGCACACAAAATACGATTGCCGGCCTTCTTTCCAGATGTCCGTACGACACATCCGAAAGCCTAATTGTGCCTGAGCGCAAACAGCAGACCAATAAGTAATCTGCAGATTAGTATAGTGCTCAGCAACACAGCGAAGAGTGAAATTTTTTCAGAAACGCTGTGCAGAAATTGTGATAGGGACAACGTCCCAATGTAAATATAGTATATATATCTTATAATTATTGTAATAATTGTGATGAATACTTGTGTGGTATGTGATAGAAAGGGAATATTATTTTAAATATGTATGAACATTGTAACGAACAGTGCTACGTGATTTCAAGACTTACTTTACTTGAACTGTTCGAGTATCCGTAGTACCTGCTGAGCAGAGTGTTCCGACTTGTTTTAATCTGTGTGAGAGGGACAGTGACATCTGAATTCTACAGAACACTTTAATCCATACTTCGAAAGAAAGAGTAATCCAGTAGCTGTTCTTATGAACTGTATACTCCGTTCGTTTATATAACATCCCGACGGAAGAACATGTGTGTTAGCTACATCGTAACACACCAGCTGTGTACTTCCGGTATTTATATAATTAATGTAAAAACTAGCAGACTATATTGTAATTCTCACAAAGAAGTGACGTTCTATATAAACTTTGTGAGCTGAAATTTTGCATATACAAATTGTATGTAAGGATTTTGATAAATGTAATCTAAGAATCATAAGTTGATTAACTTGTTCTCAGTAGTAACATTTGGTTCACTATTGACAATAAGCATCAAACTATGACGCTTAGAAATTGATTTACCAATGTAATTTATTTTCTTTGAAAGCATGTTAAAATTATCGCCCATAGATTTTGTATTGTTTCACTGATTACAACCAAGGGAAACAATTGAAATTAGTGGTAATGTGTAACAGGTATAGAAACCGTCCTCATGTTGCCAGATTGGCGACACATAAAGATGACATCAACTATGCATGGAAGTAATTACCGAAGCTGTAGACCTACATGAGACATTCTGACCAGATGAGGTTGGGGTCAAATGTTGGAGTCGTCTTATAGGGAGAGGACTCGCGGCCTGACATGTCGTGTTTGTAATTTTTGTTTATTTGTCGAGAGGTGGTTGCGTTGCTTGAGAGATAGCATAAGTCGCTGATAGCTACCGGACTGGCTGTGTCAAATTACAACTAACGTTAGAATCCATCTAGTGGATTGTACTTGAGCAGTGTTGCTTGATAGCATCAGTGAAGAGTGTGTGTATATATCTTACAATTATCTACATATTTCAATAAACCAAAGTGTCACGTCAGATGACAAACAATGGGTCGATTCTGACAAGTTGAATAAATAAACCCAAATGTATATAACTAACATGAAAGGATTCTCCTTTCATGAAAAAGGAGGGCGGGAGAATGTCATAATCTCCCCACCAGTTCTACCGCGTCGTCGTCAACGACGCCTGGCAATTACGGCCAGGTCCGCCTGTGAGCGACACTAACCACGCTGTGACAGGAATGGTCAGTCGGTGCATGCGTGGGACATGAAGTCCACGCAGGGACACAACCCCGACTAGCGAGAACTCACAGCGGTTAGGGCCAGACGGCTTGGGACGGTTGTACAGGACAGACGGATTGAATAGTGCTCGTATGACTTGTGTGTATGAACGCCAATAGAGAGAAAGCCTGTGTGAGTATAGGAGACTGTGCTCCTGGTATGTAGGATTGTGAGTTGTATACATTGCATTTATATATTTATTGATTGTATTATGGCATCGCTTTTGTGATTGCGCGATGCATGTAATGGTTGTGATGAGTGAGAAGTGCGAATAAAGTGTTTGAATTGTATTTGCAGTGTGTCACGTAAAGTCATTCTGTGACAGTGTGTGTATCACATCTGTTAGTGATTACGAGCCTGTGTTATTGCTGAATGCAAGATTCTGACAAGCATGTCTTCTCCTTCTTCGTATCGACAGAGTTGATGCAAGGACAGGCCAAATAGGTTCATTTTTTGTTCCTCCTTCAATTGTCTCGGTACCCACCTTGAACACACTTTCTTAAATTTGAATCGATCATGCATTAATGCTGTATGTTGAACCATGTGATCACCCTATTGCAGATGCTACAGAGTCTATCGTTACTCGCCCGTCACCTCTAATCATCTCTTCCACCCGCTGCACGGATGCTTCTGTTGCAATCTCAACAGGACGATCAGATCGGATTTCATCAACAATGTTAGAACGTCCTTGAGAAAAATTTTCTACCCAGTTATGCACCGCTTTACGGGACAAACATTTGTCAGTATAAACAGGAAGCATTTCCTTATGAATGTCCTTTGCAGTGAGTCCTTTTGCCCACCAAAAAAACAAAAACACACACACACAACAGCACGTTGCTCTTTGGTTGTACACGCGGTAAGTACAGTCGTACAGTATTTTGTTTATATGCTGCGCATGCGCAAGAGACACCTAGCGCCACTTGACGAACGGGAATATAAAGTTCGATGTTTCTGTGACCTAATGACATCTGTAGAAAACACCAACTACATTTACCTGCCATTCCACAGAACTGTGTGACATACTTATTGGCTCGCTTCTATGTGATTATTGTTAATGAACCCCAGCCCTGCCTGGGCGTAGTCAATCTCGATGTATTTCGCAGGTTTGACAATAGCAGGCTTCAGTTGTCTCAACATGACATTACAACACTGTAAACTACTGGCCGACTCCGTTCTGTCACAGATATCCTGAAGTGTCTGGAAGAAAGTGGTAAATTTGGCCGCGTTCTATGTGGAATCCAATATGTGGTCCATCCTAGTAAACTCCACCAAGCCAAAGAGCAAGAGTCCACCTGACGTCTCTTCAATCTGTTTATCCAACACCGTGGTCACAAAAGCACTCCAAATGTGCTCGGTCCGCGACCGGACCAGTAGCTGCTTTTGTATCTTCATGAAGATGCAAGTCAGTCTCTAGTACCCGCTGGCAGCTGAGATGTGTTCCGAGTGTTGAGACTCCGAATACAGGTAGATCTGTTCAGCGAAGCATAGCTTGGCGTTAGTCTAATCTTTATAATTAGTTGTGTTAATTCATTTCGTGTATTTTTTTTTTTTTTTCGTTTTCTAAAACATCTATTTGTGTTGTCCTGTCCTTGAAAAGATTCTTAGAATCGAAGCGTCGGCCGTCCTTTGTGTCCTATTGAACTTATTTTTCATTTTATTATTTCATTTTATATATTTATTGATTGTTTCTGATTTTGGATAATTCACACTTTGTTTTCATCTGTGTATGATGGATTTCTTTGTAAGGTATTTACATTGTGTCTGTGTTTAGTATGGCTCTTCTTTTCGCAGGAGCTAAATATACCTAAATGTTTGCAATTCATATAATCTTTAGTAGCCAGACTGACCAGTCCCTCCAGGTGTCCGGTGGCGGCCTGTAGCTGGCCGCTGATGTCCACGGAGGTCGCGTCTAGCTGCATGCATGCCACCACTCAGCGCTGCGCCTTATGCAGTCTACGCTTCTTCAGATAGCTCTCGCCGAGAACATTCAGGCGTAACGTCATATAATTAATATGTAAATGGTGTTATCTTGGGGTAAGTGCATAAATTCACATATCTATGCACGTGGATAACATTAGACGGAAGATGCACCACGGAGATAAAGAACAGAGTAGAGCAAGCAATAACTGAATTTTATCAAATGAAGAAAATGTTATGCAGTAAGTCCTTGTTATTGAAGTTAGAATAAGAATGCTTGCGTGTTAAGTAGAACCAGTTCTAACATATGGCTGCAAATCATGGACAATTAGTAAACAGGCGAAATAACTCCCTGGAGGGGTTAGAAATGTGGTTTTATAGAAGAATGCTGAACACTTTTTGGACAAGCCAAAATGAGAAATCTGGACATTTTTAGGGCGGCTAAGTTAAAAAAAAAAAAAAAACAACAACAACAACAACAACAACGACTATCACAAACATGAGAAAGAAGCAGTTTTAATTTTCTGGCCACGCAATGAGAAGACAAACATTGGAACATGTTGTGACAACTAGAACGGTTTGTGGACAGAGAGACAGGGGAAGACAGAAAGGGAAATTTCTTGACAGTCTTGTGTCATGGAACGAAGGGATTCAACACACAAACTGATACATGCCGTTGGAAATCGGAAGATTTGCCGATCGGCAAGACACTTGATGATGATGATGATGATGATGATGATGATGATGATGATGATGATGATGATGATGATGATGATGATGATGACTGATACAGGCGGTGTATGTATATTTCGTCTACTCATGCAGTATCCCAGTGTTATGTGCCTTTCTAAACATGTTCAATCTAAACTAGAGGCCAGGCGATTGTAAACAGCTTGAACCAAATGGCCAGATCGATATGAATAACCTAATCAAAGGGAACAGCATGAGCCGCGTGTCAATAAACACATCAAAGACAAAATCAATGCTCATTACCACTAGACAAAACACTTCTTAGCCTCACAAAACGCACAGCGCAACCAGACGCAAGGTCGTTCGACGTCCGACGTGTGAGAGAACAAAGTGGTAGGTTTCATGGTTCATGGGAGATGTATACAGCTTTGCCAGGTGCTGTACTCTAGCGTGAAGCTGAACTCAAAGGGCACAGCAGCTGGCCATGGGAAGAGGTAATCTATTTTATCAGTGCAGACAGAGGAATGTAAGTCCTGTGATATAACTCCAGGTGTATTAATTAAATGAGGGCTGAATGGAGTGAGATGTAACAAGTCCCATTAGTTTGCTATGGGTATGTGTTGTGTTACATTTATAGATGTAACAAGTCCCATAGTTTGCTATGGGAGTGTTGTGTCACATTTATAGGGTTAGCTATGGGTGTGTATAGTGCCACATTTATAGATGTTACAAGTCCCATATTTTGCTATGGTCGTGTGTTGTGTCACATTTATAGATGTAACAAGTCCCATAGTTTGCTATGGGAGTGTTGTGTCACATTTATAGGGTTTGCTATGGGTGTGTATTGTGTTACATTTATAGATGTAATAAGTCCCATTAGTTTGCTATAGATGTGTATTGTGTTACATTTATAGATGTAACAAGTCCCATAGTTTGCCATGGGTGTGTATTGTGTTTCATTTATAGATGTAACAAGTCCCATTAGTTTGCTATAGATGTGTATTGTGTTTCATTTATAGATGTAACAAGTCCCATAGTTTGCCATGGGTGTGTATTGTGTTTCATTTATAGATGTAACAAGTCCCATTAGTTTGCTATAGATGTGTATTGTGTTACATTTATAGATGTAACAAGTCCCATAGTTGTGTGTGGAGGAGAGCCCTGACACAGTGTACTCC